>CAUYPK010159339.1:0-28964 GCA_963574355.1 Loris lydekkerianus | reverse complement strand
GGCTCCCTGTATCCTCAAAGGGATGATCATAGGCAGATCCCACCGGCCAGAGATGTCTGGAGTCTTGTCTCCCCAGATTCGCCAAGCCCAGTTACAGGGAAGCTGTTACTCAGCCGCCATCTTTAATCCACTCCTTTTTTTCTTTTTCTTTTTTTATTTCATAATGTAATGGGGGTATAGACATTTTAGTTACATGGATTACTTTTTGTCCAGTTTGAGTCAAGGTGAATATTCTTTTTTTTTTTTTTTGAGACAGAGTCTCACTTTATCACCCTTGGTAGAGAGCTGTGGCGTCACAGCTAACAGCAACCTCCAACTCCTGGATTTAGGCCATTCTCTTGCCTCAGCCTTCCAAGTAGCTGGGACTACAGGCGCCTGCCACAACACCTGGCTATTTTTTGTTGCAGTTTGGCCGGGGCTGGGTTTGAACCCTCCATCCTCAGTATATGGGTCCAGCGCCCTACCCACTGAGCCACAGGCGCTTCCCCAAGGTGCCAATATTCTTAATGGCATCTAGAATGGTAATCCTTTCTGAAGATTTTGAACTTACTCTGTTCATATCAGCGGAATCACTATGGTAGCTATAGCTTTATGAAATGTACTTCTCAAATAATGACATTTGAAAATTGAAATTGCTCCTTGATCCAAGGGCAGCAGAATAGGTGTCATGTTGTTTTCAAGCCAACATGTCAAGTCATGTTGGCTTGAAAACAACATCAATGTTCTTGTATATCTTCATCAAAGACTGTGGGTAATTAGGTGCATTTTCAATGTACAGTAATATTTTGAAAGGATTCTTTCTTTTCCTGAGCAGTTGTTCTTAAAGGCAGGCTTTAAAGATTCAGTAAACCAACTGGATTCTGTGGCTCATGGCTGTAATCATAGCACTTTTAGAGGCAGAGGCTGGAGAATTGCTGAGGCCAGGAGCTTGAGAGTAGCCTGAGCAACACAGAAGACCCCATCTCTACAACAAATAGAAAAATTAGGTGGGTAAAATGATATGCTCCTGTAATCACAACTACTCAGGAGAATGAGGCAGGAGAATTACTTTAGCCCAGAGTTTGAGGTTGTAGTGAGCTATAATGATGCCACTGTACTGGAGCCCAGGCAAGAGAATAAGACCCTGTCTAAAAAAAAAAAAAAAAAAAGAAAGAAAAACGAGATTCAGTAAATGATGCTGTAAACAGATGTATGTGTTGACACCAGGCTTTGTAAAGCATGCTGTAAACAGATGTATGTGTTGACACCAGGCTTTGTATGTTGACACCAGGCTTTGTAAACCATGCTGTAAACAAATGTATGTGTTGACACCAGGCTATTTCATTTATAGAACACAGAGTAGATTTTTCATAATTCTGAAGGGTCCAAAGATTTTCAGAATGGTTAATGAGTATTGACTTCAACTTGAAGTCACCAATTCAAGCCCCTATTAGAGAATCAGCCTGTCCTTTGAAGCTAGATGTTGACTTCTCTCTAGCTCTATGAAAGTCCTAATTAGTCTCTTTTCCCAGTAGGAGGCTATTTTGTTTACACTGAAAATCTGTTGTGTAGTGTCACTATCTTCATGATTAAGTTATGTAGATCTTGGGGGTAACTTGCTGCTTCTGCATCAGCACTTGCTGCTTTATTTGGACTTTTATGTTCTGAAGACAACTTGTTTCCTCAAACCTCATGAACCAAGTGCAGGTAACTCATTTTGTTGCTGTTGGTAGAATGCCCTGGCGTTATATCTCACAGCAACTTCAAACTCTTGGGCTCAAGCAGTTCTCTTACCTCAGCCTTCCGATTAGCTGGGACTACAGGTGCCCGCCACAACGCCCGGCTATTTTTGGAGACTAGGTTTCTTGCTCTTGCTTAGGCTGGTCTTGAACCTTATGAGCTCAGGCAATCCACCTGCCTCGGCCTCCCAGAGTGCTGGGATTATAGGCCTGAGCCACTGCACCCAGCTCCCCTCAAGCTTGTGAACTTCAAGAGAAATAAGGCCTTACTTTGGATTAGGCGTTGGCTTAAGGGAATGTTGTGGCTGGTTTGATCGTCTATCCAGACCACTAAAACTTTTTTCCATAGCAGCACTAAGACTGTTTCGCTTTCTTACCATACATGTGCTCACTGGAGTAGTGCTTTTAATTTCCTTCAAGAACTTTTCCTTTGTATTTACAATTAGGTTACAAGAGCCTAGCTATCAATCTCATCTTTTCACATGCCTTCTCCTCTAAGTTTAATCATGCCTAACTTTTGATTTAAAGTAGGAGATTTGTAGCTCTTCTTTTCACTTGAACACTAGTGGGGTTATTAAGTGGCCTAATTTCAATATTGCTGTGTCTCAGGGGATAAGAAGGTCCAAGGAGAGGGGGAGAGATGGGCCTGTTGGTGGAGTAGTCACGATACGGAAGGTCAGCATCTTACATGAGCTAAGTTCTTGGTGCCCCCAAACAAATACAATGATATCATCAAAGATCACTGATCACAGTTCATTGTAATACATACAATGATAATGAAAAGTTTGAAATATTGAGAGAATCACTAAAATGTGACACAGACACAAAGTGAACACATTCTTTTGGAAAAATGGTGCTGATGGATTTGCTTGACTCACAGTTCCCACAAACTGTCAATTTGTAAAACATGCAGCATCTGCAAAGTGCAGTAAGGTGAGGTATGTCTGCACTCAGGCCCCTTCTAAATGTATCTGTTTTTCACAAAGTATCAGCAAAGTACTACTAGTGATATATTGATAGCAGTTAAAGAGGGTATCCCATAAAGAGGAGTTAGGACAACTTTAAAAATACGGTAATAAGAACTAAAAACATCATAATAATTTGATGTGGGCAAGCCTATTTGGGACCAAATAATAGTATTCAGTGCATTACTGTAGCATAGCAAAGTGTATCAGTTGTTGTTCATAATAACAATTGATTAACCAAACAATGATTACTCAATCTTCTTTTGTTTAAGAATAATATCAGGCTCACACAGTCCATTTGATACACATAGAAACCCCACCAATTAAAAAGGTTTGGAGCATTAAAAGTATACTTTAACTTCCTAAATATTTTATTTATTGACTCTTTGATACTGTTACATATTAGCATATACATTATTACCATATGTCCTTTTTAAATTATGAAATCTGTCATTAGCATAGGTGCCATGTGAATGATGTTTTCCTTGTTGGCATTTATCATTTACCAGTTAGAAATATGTGATTATCAAGGACCTTTCTGTTGAATGAGAAAAAGAAAGATTTCTTGAATTGGTTGTAGTAAGCTGTGTCTTTATTTTTTTTATTTTTTTCAAATCTCTAATTTATTTATTTATTTTTTATTAAATCATAGCTGTGTACATTGATATGATCATGGGGCATTATACACTAGCTTCATAGACCGTTTGACACATTTTCATCACACTGGTTAACATAGCCTTGCTGGCGTTTTTTTAGTTATTGTGCTAAGACATTTACATTCTACATTTACTAAGTTTCACATATACCCTTGTAAGATGCACTGCAGCGGTGTCTTTAATAACTACTAAAAAAGAAAAAGAAAGCATTTTTTGAGAAAAACTGATAGAAATGTCAAAGCCCTTAAAAGCAACCATGAGTATAATTAAAGTGGAGGCTAATGTATATTATAATTTGTTAGAAATAAATACATTGTATTTATTCAAAATTTTGAATATTTGTGTTGATTTCTAGGGTGGTATAGGTGTAATCGTTTACTTGTGCTAAGATGACAATGTTTGAAAGTTTATCTTCCTGTAATACATTTTTTTTTTTTTTTAACTGAAAGCTTCAGTACAGTATACTGTTTGTTGTTCTGTGTGACAGGATACCCAGAGTTATATTGACGAATGTCCTGGGAACGGAGTTAGGAAGAAAATACATAAAGACCCCACCTGTAACTGAGGGAAGTTTGAGTGGTACAGACAACTTGCAGTCAGAGCAACTTTCTTCATCATCTGATCGCAGCCTAGAATCTTGTCAAAGTCTAAATCCTCACAAGAGCTGTTTTTTATCTGAAAGGTATGTTTAGTGATAATTTTACTCACATATCGTATTTATTTTCATGTACTGTCCCCTCTTCTTTCCCCATAGATAGGTTATTGCTAAATGTGAGGTAAATGTGCTCTGATAGCATTGTGCCTTTTCTTGCCTCGTGGCTGGAGTGGCTATTGGAACCAAGTCTCTTGCTAATAATTAGTTTCAAAAGTAGCAGTCACCATTCTGTATTTTGGGAAAACAGATGCAGACACTTAATGAAAATTTAGTTATATGTTTTAGTCTCCCAGTTTATTTGCCTGGTATATGATTGAGGTTCATTTCTCTGACATGAGCCTGTTCCTCTCGTCTTCTCCATCCCATTTGTCCATCTCTTTGCCTGTTCATCCATCCAGTCTCATTTACTATTTTGTATTCAGATTCTAGAACTATACCTGGTACTTATTGCTCAGTAAATATTTGTTGCATGAATAGCTGAATGCATTCCTTACCAAAATGGTTTGAGATAACTGAATTACACACAAATGTGGTTTACTGTGCCTGTAAGACAAATGCCTATCTGAAGATGCCTTTGTTTTAAGCACTAGGAATCCATTGTGTGTGGACTGGAAATAAAAAATAATTTGTAGAAAAAAGCTAAGGGATGATCAATTAGTAAATTCTACTAGTTTTTTTTTTTTTTTTAAGAGACAGAGTTTCACTTTATCGCCCTGGGTAGACTGCTGCGGCGTCACACTGCTCACAGCAACCTCCACCTCCTGGGCTTAGGCAATTCTCTTGCCTCAGCCTCCTGAGTAACTGGGACTGTAGGTTCCCACCACAACGCCTGGCTATTTTTTTTTTTTTTTTTTTTTGCAGTTTGGCCAGGCCGAGTTTGAACCTGCCACCCTTGGTATGTGGGACTGGTACCCTACCCACTGAGCCATAGGTGCCCAAATTCTACTAGATTTTTTTTTTTTTTTTTTTGCAGTTTTGGCTGGAACTGTGTTTGAACCCACCACCTCCGGCATATGGAGCCGGTGCCCTACTCCTTTGAGCCACAGGTGCTGCCCCTGTACTAGATTTTTAAAGTCTCATTTGCCTTAGACTCTTGAAGCTTTTGCTTTTCTTTCTTTCTTTCTTTTTTTTTTTTTCAGCCTACAAAATAAGGGGTTTTTATCCAAGTGAAAGATTTGTTCAATTTTACATATTTTTTCTTCTGGAACCATCCAGAGGTAACTTCTGGTTTATATTTTTATTATAAATTTAATTATAGTAAAGAGTATATATATTAATAATTGCCTTTTAAATCTGTAACAAGTTTATTTTGTGGGTTTTTTTTTTTGTTTGTTTTGTTTTTTAAGACTGAGTCTCACTCTATCACCTTGGGTAGAGTGCTATGGCGTCATAGATCACAGAAATCTGAAACTCTTTTTTTCTTTTATCTTTTTTTGAGACAGAGCCTCAAGCTGTCACTTCGGGTAGAGTACTATGGCATCACAGCTCACAGCAACCTCCAACTCCTGGGCTTAAGTGATTTTCTTGCCTCAGCCTCCCAAGTAGCTGGGACTACAGGTGCCCACCTCTTGTCCTGGCTATTTTCTTTTTTTCTTTTGGCTGTAGTTGTCATTGTTGTTTGGCAGGCCCATGCTGGATTCAAACCTGCCAGCTCTGGTGTATGTGGCTGGTGCCTTAGCCACTTGAGCTATATGTGCCACGCCAAGCAATCTCAAACTCTTTGGCTTAAGCAATCCTCTTGCTTTAGCCTCCTAAGTAGCTGGGACTATTGGTACCTACCATAATGCCTGCATAGTTTTTCTGTTTTTAGTAGAGAAAATGGCCTCCCAGAGTGTTAGGATTATAGGTGTGAGTCACTGTACCCAGCCAATTTCTTTTATTTCTAACCATTTTTATTTTTTGACTATATTTAATAAACTTTTGAATTTTTTTTATTTTGGAAAATATTTTATATTTCCACTTTTAGTGACAATTTCAACTTTATACTTTGTTAGGTCTCTTTTGAAAAATGAGAATGTCAGTGGCATTATCCAGTTACTAAAGTTAATGTATAATTAAAGATTTTAGAAATTTGTCCACTGTGTACTACAGATGTTTGTTTCTGTCTCTTCTACTTAGATCATGAGTTTCTGCAGAAGTAATGTGTCATTTGCATTTATAGCCATTTGCTCAATACATATTGAATTTAGTGCATTTTGGATTAATGTTCATGTCATTAAACCTTGAACCTTGTATCCTGAGTTGTAAAAAAAGAAGTAATTTTGAATGCCCTTTTCTCCCTCACAAAATTGTTCTATTATCTCTCTTAAATCTCACTTGTGACAATTCTTTGTGGAATAACATATTATATAAATGAAAATGTTATTATTGAAGGTACTTTCTGTAGAAAAATTTAAGATGCATTATTGCCATGGAATTGAGACATGAATGCACATTTATGTTGTTATGAAAAGTAGCTCTATTGTGAAGGTTCTATAAAACTGTCAAATTTCAGGCTTTTTACCAGTCTGGGGCTAAGGTTTAACAATAAGAGGTGCAAAATTTCTGGCTGCTCCCAAAATCTATTCAGTGGGACTTTAGCTTTCCCTCAAGTCCTTTCTAAACAGTAATGAAATTTGCAGGTGGTTTTCTTGTGGGCCTTGAAAATTCATTCCCTTGGTGGCAATTTTCTTTGATTCTTGCATTAGATAAGTATAAATTTTGGAGCTAGACATCTGATTTAAGGTCTTAGCTGTATTGTTAACACATTGACTTACCTTCGGCAAGTTACTTCTCCTATCTTTATTTATTTATTTATTTATTTGGTATTTGATAAGAGATTTATTCACACTTCATTTTACATATAAATTTGTAGGGCAGACATAATTTTTCATTTCAATAGAACTTTCACATGATTACAGTCACAAAATAGGCACACTATATTAAAAAACTTAAGTCAAACAGAGCTAGACAAAGTTTATGCAGCTTTATGCCAATTTAAATCTCAACATGCACCACCCTGCATACATGACCCTGGAAGAATCTGCTGTGAACTTACTAAATTATTACTAGAGAATGTCCGAGGTTACAAATGATTGTTTATAAAATAAAACCTCTTTTCCTAGTGCTACATGTTTTGTTATAGAAGAATATTACAAATAAAAATTAGTGCTATTCAATGTGTTCATTTCAAAATCAAATATGATACATAGGTTCAAGCCATTTTTTCTCTCTCTCTTAGAGCCATCACCATGCAGTATGTGAAGACTGATTAAATGTAGTTTGCCCACCATTAGCAGCTTGATAATGACACACTGTTTACTTTGCTGACTGATTGAAAATGAGTGAATTAAAATGTTTTCAGGTATTAGGTACACTCATAATTTGTTCTTAGTTTAAAACTCAAAGCTGCTAGAGAAATATAACAAAATTTGTATTTCTTCCTGATACAAGAAATTTGTTAAAAAACCTATAATTATAAAACAGATTTGCTTTTTATAAAGAAATAGCTATTTTTTTTTTTCGGGGTTGGAATTTTGCCTAGAAGTGATTCAGATATTAATGTGGATCCTCTTCTGGAGGATGGGAAGGAGTAGCTGAGTATTATAAGGTACGTTCAACAGAGAGATGTTTCAAAGAGGACTACAGAGCACTGTTTCAATCCATCAAACTGTAATTGTTCCTTTCTTGTGATCATGTAAATTTTAAAGAAAAGAGGTCTCTCATAAGCTATGTACAGCAGTTTATACCTCTGTCTTTCTTTTTTCACTTGATATACAATTTAAACTAATTTATGACAAATACTTGTCACATAAATGTGTGTAGATACATAGAGTTTTATAGCTTTACTGGAAGGGTGAGTTCTTCATGGGATCATGATCCTGGATCCATTTCCTGAATAAGTGGGACTGCATAATATACCACTTCTTCCCAGCCATGTTTATGCCATGCTGCATTCCATGTATTTTCCCTGGTCTGAAGATCTTGTAAGCCCAAAGATGATGCATCATGCATAGCTGCTGAATCTGAGAGAAGAATTCTCCAACTGCTTCATTACAGTCCTGTCTGAAGCAAATTGTACGAGCCCAGTAATTGCCCCATTCAATTATGGTTCCTGGTCAGAATTGATAAGACCTGAGTTCATATATATATTAGGCCCTGACCATGAGACAGGCTCATTCCAGAAACTGAACTCCAATAGCAGCTGATTCTTTCTAGAGAGAAGCATGCTTCTCTCCAAGCTTCCTTCAACTGCTTCTTGCCTTATGGAATTCCACAAATTCCTGATTTCCTCTGAGTTTATTCATGACTTCTGTCAGGGCTGGATACCTCCTTCATACCTCCAGAGGTGGACAGCTCAGTGCTGCTCTCTATCCCACATGTTCTAAGTCTTCACCAAAGTACAAGGGTAATGTTTATCTTCATGAATCTTCGGCAATACCTCTTGACTGAATGGAGGTTGTAAGGCAGGCAGTACTTGTACCCAGAACTGGATGGGTTGGGCAGAATCTCATTATTGTGACCCCTAAAAACCAGGTAGGAGTTAAGTTTTTATGTTCTGGAAATGGGATACTGCAAATTTTGTTGTATGCTTTTAGGGTTTCTGGTTTAACATTGTAAAACTGCAATTTGTATAGACTGCTTGTTTCCTTTTTGGCTAGGAGATTAGAATGAGCATCTTTTCTTGGATCAAACTTTCCAGACAAATAAGGACTTTAACCAGCTGTTACACTAGACCTTCTCAAGGTCTATTATTTGGAAGATGTCAGTCTCCTTCAATAAATAGGGATCCAGAATAAGCCTGGGTCACTCTCACTTTAGCAGTTTTTTGCATTGCTGTCCCAGTCACCTTCCCCATGATCCATTTGGCAAGGACAGATAAGCAAACTAGACATTTTGTGGCTTTGGTCACCTCTACCAGCTTTGTGTAGCCACATGACCACGGAAGTTAGGCTGGAGCATGATGGTGTCACGCTGCCTACTTATCCTACCTTTAAAACAGAATAATGCATACTTTATAGGATTAGTGTGGAGATTTAAGGAGGTGACCTATGTAAGTTCCTAAAATAATAGTGGAAACATAGTAGGTAATTATTAAATGGTAGTCATTAGTTTTCTCTCTTATTGCTGCTAATATCAAAAGTACCATTAAATACTCTTGCTATAGTTGATGCTACTTAAATCTTATGTTCTGAGAATGCCAGTGTCTGATCCTGAGACTTATCTGTGGGAGTCAAAAAGACTTGCTGGAGCTACAGAGTAGAATGATAGTTACCAGGGGCTGGGAATGGTGTGTACGTGGGTATAGGATGGGGCAGGGGATGAAGTGAGATTGGTTACCGTATATATATATATTCGAGTATAAGCTGAGTTTTTTTCGGCACAAATTTTGTGCCGAAAAAACTCAGCTTATACTCAAGTATATATGGTAATGATTACAAATATGTATTTAGACAGAAGGAATAAGTTCTAAATAGGAGAGTAGGGGGACTATAGTTACTGTATATACTCGAGTATAAGCCGAGTTTTTCGGCACAAAATTTGTGCCGAGTTCGGGTTTTTTGGCACAAATTTTGTGCCGAAAAAACTCGGCTTATACTCGAGTATATATGGTAACAACAATGTATTGTATATTTCAAAATAGGAGAGAGGACTTGAAATGTTCCCAGCACATAGGAATGATAAATATTTGAGGTGATGGATATCCCACATACCCTGACTTGATCATTACACATTCTATGCATGTAACAAAATATCACATGTATCCCATAAATATGTAAAAATACTATGTATCATTAAAAAATAGAAATAATTGAGTTCATTCTGAGGCAAATCCAGAATGCTCCCATGGAAATACGTTTTAAGTACGGCACTGTAATCCTAGCATTCTCGGAGGCTGAGGCAGGTGGATTGCTTGAGCTCACAGTTTGAGACCAGCCTGAGCTAGAGTGAGACCCGATCTTTAAAAATAGCTGGGCGTTGTGATGGGTGCCTGTAGTCCCAGGGAGGCTGGGGCAAGAGGATCACTTGAGTCCTAGAGTTTGAGGTTACTGTGAACTATGACACCACAGCACTCTACCAAGGGTGACAAAGTGAGATTCTGTTTAAAAACAACAACAAAAAATATATATATACACACACACATCAGATTTTTTTCATTATTCATTCATCTGCTAATGGATGTTTAAGTTGATTCCATAACTTGGCTATTGTGAATAATGCTGCAATAACCATGGGAGTGCAGATATCTCTGTTGAGGACCAGCTCCGAACTACCCCACAAGTTCTCTTCCTGTGACTGGCAGAGACCAGAGGATGAGGGAAAATGAGGAGTCAACACACAAAGAGAAAGTTTTTTAAAGCTGGGCTGGGAGATTGTCTACCTCCAAGCATGAGGATGGAAAGCCCCTAGTTCTGGGCTAGCTCTGTTTTTATTACACACATCACTGTTTTAATCATCAGTCTTAACAGAAGAAGGCTAAACCTTTACATCATGGTTCTTGCTGAGCTTGCATTTTATAACCAAACTGTTTCCTTAACTGTGTTAACTAAACTGACTTACCTCTTACTTTTATTTTTCTAAGTTATTTATGATCTTAACACAAAGCATGGGACAGGGAACACAGTCCAGAACAGGATGTCAAAGCAGACCCCAATTATATCATGCACACAAATCTCAGGAGTGGCGATTAAACCACCTCCTCCCACCCCTGAAGCTTTGTGTGCAGCCAAACTGGCACTGTTGCCAATACTGAGATGACAGAAGAAAGGGGATATTTCCCTGCTTATCTTCCTGATAGACCTTTTCTCTCTTAACAAGGCCTAGGTGTCCTCCCTGTTTCCAGCAATTTCATCACTCCTTGATAACTCCCTGAATGCACTAATTCTCCCTGAGAGGGCAGCCCTGCTCAAGGTGAGCCTTGTCTCTCAGTGCTCAGTGACCTCTGAGCCCAGTTGTGCTCCGGGAGGGGTGAAGCTCCAGCAGGACAGTCTGCTTGAAAACCAGGCTTTAGGCTGTTGCACTTTGCAACAGATTTTGAGTTTCTCTGATCCACTTCTCTCCTGTCTCTGTTCCCTTTTGTCCATTATCTGCAATCATTTTCTTAATTCAATTCCTAACCTACTTGTAATAAAGAATTGAAAATTGGTTTTGAGCTTATTAAATCATACTTCTAGCAATGCAAGCACATGAAGATATGACTCTTCCCTTAAGTACCCACATGTCCATCTCCAATCTCTTTGGCATTTACCAAATCATTTTGGTAAATACCCAGGGTAGGATATCTGGATCATATGCTAATTCTAATTTAGCTTTTTGAGGAACCTTTACAGAATTTTCTATAATAGCTATACTAATTAATGTTCTTACTAGCGATGTATAATGGTTCCCTTTTTTCCACATCCTTGCCAACAGTTGTTATCTCTCGTCTTTTTGATACTAACTTTCTGACTGGTATGAGACAAAATCTTATTTTAATTTTAATTGGCTGCTGTGGTTTGAATATGATTTGTCCCCATGAAAACTGATGTTGAGGCTTGGTTTCCAGTGCAGTAGTGTTGGGATGTGGTGCCTTTAAGATTGGTTAGGTGGTTAAGATGGATTAATGTCTTTCTCTGAGACTGAGTTCTTATGAGAATGGATTAGTTTTCATGAGAATGAGTTGTTATAAATCAAGGCTGCCTCTCATGTTTAATCTCTTTGCATGCCCTGCTTTCCCTTCTCTCTTCCACCGTACAGCGAAGCAGCATTAGGTCTTTAAGAAGCCACCAGATGTGGCCATCCAAACTTGAATTTACCAGCCTAAAGAACCATGAGCTAAATATAAACCTCTTTTCTTTATAAATTACCTAGTCTCACGTATTCAGTTACAGCAACACAAAACAGACAAATACATTAGCACTTCCCTAATGATTAGTGATGTTGAGCATTTTTAATATTATCTATTGGGTATTTGCATGCCTTCTTTTGATAAATGTCTATTCAGGTCCCTTACTCATTTTTTAATTGGATTTTTTTTTTTTTGTTTCTATAGAGTTGTTTGACAACTCTATATGTTTTGGATGTTAATCTATAATGAGATATATGGCTTGTGAATATTTTTTCCCAATCCATAGATTGCTCTTCACTTTGAAAATTGTTTCCTTGTTGTACAGAAGCTTTGTATTTTGAGGTAATCCCAACTGTCTATATTTGTTTTTGTTGCCTGTGCATTTTGGGTCATAATCTAAAAAATCATTGCTCAGACCAGTGTTATACAGATTTTCCCCTGTGTTTTCTTCCTTCCTTTCCTTTCCTTGCTTTCCTTTCTTCCTCTCCTTCCTCTCCTTCTTTCCTATCTCTCTTTCCTTTCCCCTGCCTTTCCCCCTTTCTTTTCCCTTTCTTTTCTTTTCTTTCTTTACTTTTGAGACTGGGCTCACTATGTTGCCCAGGCCATTGTGCAGTGACATCGTCATATCTCACTGCAACCTCAATCTCCTGGGCTCAAGCAATCCTCCTGGCACAGCCTCCTGAGTAGCTGGGTCTGTAGGCACATGCCACCAAGCCTGGTTAATTTTTTCTGAGCTCTCTATTCTGTCTTGTTGGTTTAAATGTCTGTCTTTATGCCAGCACTATTTTGATTATGAAGTTTTGTAGAAAGCTTTGAAATCAGAGAGTATAAGTTCTCTAACGTTTTTCTTTATTGTTTTGGAATCTCTATAAATTTTAGGTGGATTTTTTTATTTCTATAGAAAATACCTCTGAGTTTTTGATAGGGATTTCATTGAATCTTTATATTGCTTAGAGTAGTATTAAAATCTTAACAATATTAAGTGTTCTAATTCATGAACACTGAATGGCTTTCCACTTATTTAAGTCAACTTTAATTTCTTGGTCAGTTCCCAAGTATTTTATTGTTTTTTGGTGCTGTATTAGTCTGTTTGCATTGCTATAAAGGAAATACCTGAGGCTGGGTAATTTGTAAAGGAAAGTGGTTTATTTTGCTCACAATTCTGCAGGCTGTGTAAGAAAGATGGCACCTGCATTATCTTGTGGTGGGAACTTCTTATAAAGCTGGAAGGTGAAGAGAAAGCAGGCATGTCACATGGCGAGAGACGGAGCAAGAGAGGGGGAAGTGGTGCTGTGCTCTTTTAAACAACTAGCTCTAAGTAACAGAGCAAGAACTCAGCACCTAGAGGGCACCAAACCTTTCATGAAGTATCCTCCCCCATGACCCAGACATTTCCTAGTAAACCCCACCTCCAACACTGGGTATCAAATTTCAGCATGAGATTTGGAGGGGAACAATATCCAAGACTACCATAGATGCTATCAAGGAAGGAGTTGTTTTCTTAATTTCCTTTTTCATTTATTGCCTCTAACAGTGTCTTTGCATGAACTATTTAGGGTTTTCTACATACAAAATCACACCATCTATGAACAGATTATTTTGTTTCTTTTCTTGTAATGAATGCTTATTTTTAATTTTAATTTTTAAAATTGAAACAGGGTCTTGCTGTGTTGGTGAGGATGGTCTTGAACTCATGGGTACAAGCAGTCCTTCTGCCTTGGCCTACCAAATAGCTGGGATTACAGGTGCACGCTGTCAATGCTTTTTAATTCTTTTTTTTTTTTTTTTTTTAATAATTTTTCTGGCTCTAACTTCTATGTTGAATAGCAGTGGTGAAAGTGGTCATCTTTTTCTTGTTCCTGGTATTAGAGGAAAAACTTTAACTTTTCACCACTAAATATGTTAGCAGTGAGTTCTTCATATATGACTTTTATTATGTTGGGGTAGTTTCCTTCTATTCTTAGTTTGTTGAGTGTTTTTTAAACCATGAAAAGGTATTGAATTTTGTCAGTTCTTTTTCTATTATAATTGATATGATTATGGGGCTTTTCTTAGTCCATTGTTTTGGTTTACTACATTGATAGGTTTTTTATTTTTACTTTTATTTTTTTGATAGTTTTTTTTTTTTTTTTTTAATTGTTGAGGATTCATTGAAGATATAAGAAACCAGATTACACTGATTGCATTTGTTAGGTAAAGTCCCTCTTACAATTGTGTCTTGCCCCCAAGAGGTGTGTCACACATACCTCACTGATAGATTTTTATATATTGAGTTATCCTTGCATTCCAGGAATAAATCTCACTTGGTCACAATATATGAAGGACACTATGAAAGTTTTGGTACAGATTGTGTTCTGGTCCATTATTTCACTTCTAAGAAATACAGTTGATAGTGGTGTTCTTTCTGATTTACCTGTGCAAGTTTCAACTTGTTTGGCTTATCTGTGTTGCTCGGAGGGCTTTGTTTGTTTCTGTCCATGCAGCATTCAGTTGGTGTCAGCTATGGAGCTGGGAAGAGGGAACCTGCATGTGATGATTTTCTGTGATTTTAAAATCACAGGCTCAATGCCTTGAGCATTTGTAGTGGGCTTTCAGGGACCTTACTCCTTCCCACATGACAATTATTTTTTATTTTTTATTTTTTTTTAGAGACAGAGTCTCACTTTGTTGCCCTCAGTAGAGTGCTGTGGAGTCACAGCTCACAGCAACCTCCAGCTCTTGGGCTTAGGTGATTCTCTTGCTTCAGCCTCCCTAGTAGCTGGGACTACAGGCACCTGCCAGAGCGCCCGGCTATTTTTTTGTTGCGGTTTGGCTGGGGCCAGGTTTGAACCCGCCACCCTTGGTATATGGGGCCGGTGCCACAGGCACTGCCAAGCCCAAGGGTTTGAGATTGCTGTGAACTGTGACTCTGAGGCACTCTACCGAGGGCAACACCTCCCACCTCTTCTTTTTGTTTTTCTTCCTTCTTCTGCTCCTCCTCCTCACTCTTCCTCCTGATCATCTCCTCCTCTCCTGCTTTCCTCCTCCTCCTCTTCCTTCCTCCTTCCTCCTACCTCAGCTTCTAGAGTAGTTGGACTTACAGGCACACATCACTGTGCCTAGCTCTTTTTTTATGATGTGCATATACATCTATAAATTTTCTCTGTAGCAGTTTTTGCTGTGTCCCATATATTTTGTTTAAATTTTTATTAACCTGTAGGCATTTTCTAATTTTTTTGTGATTTCTTCTTTGACTCATGGTTGTTTAAGAAGGTGTTGTTTGGGCAGTGCTTGTGGCTCAGTGAGTAGGGCACTGGCCCCATATACCAAGGGTGGTGGGTTCGAACCTGACCCCGTCTAAACTGCAACAAAAAAATAGCTGGGCATTCTTGTGGGCGCCTGTAGTCCCAGCTGCTCAGGAGGTTGAAGCAAGAGAATCATCCTAAGCCCAGGAGTTGGAGTTTGCTGTGAGCTGTGATGCCCACAGCAGCTGTGACACAGTGAGACTCTGTCTCCAAAATAATAATAATAATAATGTACACATCTAGTAAAAGACCACCAAAATATATGAAGCAAAAAATAACAGAATTAAATGAAACAGACAGTAATATAATAACAATTGAAGACTTCAATACTTCACTCTCAAAATGATGGACAAAACCAGACAGAAGATAAGAAATAGAGGACTTAACACATTAATCCAACTAGATCTAACACATACAGAGAACACTTTACCTAACAACAACAACAACAACAACTGAATATACACTTTCTTCTCAAATACATATGATACATTGTCCAGGGAAAACAACAGTACTAGGCCTCAAACTGCATCTCAATAATTTTAAAAACAAAGAGACCATAAAATATTTCTTCTGCAACCACAAGATGAAGTCAGAAATCAGTAACAAAAAGAAAACTTGAAAATTTTAAAATTTATGGAAATTAAACAGCGCTTTCTCTCTCTCTCTTTTTTTTTTTTAGAGACAGAGTCTTATTTTGTCGCCCTCGGTAGAGTGCTGTGGCGTCACAGCTAGGCTTAGGCGATTCTCTTAGTTTTCCTCATCTACGGCTATATTACCATACTTTTCTGTGGGTAGTATGAAGGGTCTCCTGTAAACCATATTTTTGTTGCAGTTTGGCTTGGGCCAGGTTTGAATCTGCCACCGTTGGTATATGGGGTTGGCACCCTACCCACTGAGCCATAGGCGCCGCCCAGATGTGTACATGTTTATAATTGTTGTATCTTCTTGCTGTTTGGTGCCTATTATATATAATATCCTTCTTTGTCTTTTGTTTTCTTCTTTTCTTTTTTAATTTTATTTTTACAGTTTTTGGCTGGGGCTGGGTTTGAACCTGCCACCTCCGGTATATGAGGCTTGCGCCTCTTTTCTTTCTTTTTTTATTTTGAGATGAGGAGTTGTTATGTTGCCCAGAATGGTCTCAGAGTTAGACCTCCCAACTCAACCTCCTGAGTAGGTGGGATTATAGGCATGTACCACTATGCCTGGCTCTTATTGTCTCTTTTGATTTTAAGGTCTTTTTTCTCTGATTATAGTCTAGGTATTTCTGCTCTTTTTGATTACTCACATGCAATGTCTTTTTCTGTTACTTCATTTTGTTTTTATTTTTTCTTTTGAGACAGAATCTCACTCTGTTACCCTGGGTAGAATGCGGTGGCATCATAGCTCATGGAAACCTGAAACTCTTGGGCTCAAGAGATCCTCTTGCCTTAGCCTCCTGAGGAATTGCCTCTCCATTTTATATATGGAACAAATAACCGAGGAAAGATTAGCAAGCGTATCAACATTTTTATTTGTCCTTCTTAAATACTCATTTTTCCTTCTTAAATAGATACTTTAGATCACCCATCCACCTGGCCCATCCACTGGGGGCTAGGTCCTCTTCTTCCATGGGACACGTCCGTACTGTGGTATGATGGACTCAAGGATTTTACTCCTGACAATTTCAATGGGATATAAGTTTTTAGAGGCACGTTGTAGGGTCCTTTCCACTTCTCTGCTTCCAACTAGGGTGGGAACCTGAAAGAGGCAAACCCATGCATAGTAGTTAGAATTTAATTTATCTGTTGACATAGTGCTTTAGTCTGTTTTCCTCATCTATGGCTATAATACCATACTTTTCTGTGGGTGCGATGAAGGGTCTCCTATAAACTATTTCTTTAGGGGCTTAACTTAAGCCTGTTTCTAGGGGCTACCCTTACCTGGAGGAGGGCAACTTTATCCTACTTAGGGGTTTCCTGCATCAATTCCAGCATGTATGTAATTTCCATTCTAGACATAGGGCTTTGCTTATTTGCTGGGTTACCTCCAGCAGAAAGGAGGGTACACTATCATGAAGAAAGTGAGCCCATGAACATCTTTATGACCTGTAGGATTGAGTCCACGGTGTCCAGCTCCTGGGAAAAGTACTTTACTAGGTTCCTGGGGGAGGGAGTTGCTTGAAGAAGCTCATAGGTGACCATAGGACACTGTACAGCAGATCCAGATGAAGATGGTAGGAAGCAAAGATTCCCCTGTCGGGCACTACCATGGAGAATTCAAACATGGTCATACCTTGTAAGATGCTCAGGGCTCTGTAGATATGCTCAGAGGGACTTTAGAGTACCTCTTTAGAATTTTTAATAACTATTATTGTTCTTTTTTGCTCCAGAATTTTATTTTGATTCCTTTTTATTGTTTTTCTTTTCTTTTCTTTTTTTTTGGGGGGGGTAACAGTCTTACTTCGTCACCCTTGGTAGAGCACTGTAGCATCATAGCTCACAGCAACCTACAATTCGGGCTCAAGCAATCCTCTTGTTTTTCTTTCTTTCTTTTTTTTTTTTTTTTTTTTTGTGTCAGTCTCACTTTGTTGCCCTCAGTAGAGTGCTGTGCCATCACAGCTCACAGCAACCTCAAACTTGTAGGCTTAAGCAATTTTCTTGCCTCAGCCTCCCAAATAGCTGGGACTACAGGTGCCCACCATACTACCCAGCTATTTTTAGAGACGAGGTCTCACTTCTGCTCAGGTTGGGCTCCAACCTGTGAGCTCAGAGCAATCCATCCACCTCTGCCTCCCAGAGTGCTAGGATACAGGCGTGAACCTGGCCTGTTTTCTCTTTCTTCATTGATATTTCCATTTTGTTCACTCATCACTTTATTGACTTTGTTCAGTTCTTTTGCCTCTTTAATAATCTTTAAGGCAAGTTATTTTAATTGTAATTGTGCCATCAAGTTTTCTCAGGGATCATTCCAATTTAATTTTTCTTTTCAATTAAGACTATACTTTTCTGTTTCTTTTTGTATGCCTTGTGATTTTTTTTTTTTGACACTGAGTTTATAATATTGTCCTTGAAATCAGACTGTTTTTCTTCCTCAGGGTTTGCTGCCTTTTGTTACTTTTTTTTCTTTTGTTGTTTTAAAGATTAGTTTTAGAGGGTCTTTATGCCAGGAATCAGACTGAGGTGTAAACGTAGGGTCTTCTCAGATTTTTTTTCTAGGTTTGTACATTTTGCTGGGCATGTGTGGTAAGTTTCTGAATTTCTCCACATACGTGGTTGCTTTTTTTTTTTTTTTTTTTTAATGAGACAAAGCCTCAAGCTGTCGCCCTGGGGAGAGTTCCGTGGCATCACAGCTCACAGCAACCTCCAACTCCTGGGCTTAAGCAATTCTCTTGCCTTGGCCTCCCAAGATGCTGGGACTACAGGTGCCCACCACAACGCTTGGCTATTTTTTGATTGCAGTTATCATTGTTGTTTGGCAGGCCTGGACTGGATTCAAACCCACCGGCTCTGGTATATGTGGCTGGCACCTTAGTCGCTTGAGCTATAGGCACCGAGCCTATGTGGTTGCTTTTTAATGTTCTAGTCCTTAAGTGTTTTGCCTTCAAAGGTAGAAAAAAGGACAAAATGAAGAGAAAAGCTCACTTATTCTCCCTACATGGGGAGGGTATTTTGGATCTGTTCCTGCTATAGTTTGGCTGTTTGTCTCTGAAAACCCCATGTTGAAATTTGATTCCCTGTATTAGAATTGGGGCCTAATAGTAGGTATCTGGGTCATGGGCAGGTCCCTCATGAATGGCTTGATGTAAACCTCATGACACTGAATGAATTCTCACTCTGTCAGTTCCTAAGAGAGATGGTTAGTAAAAATAGCCTGGCATTTCACACCTTTCTCTTTATTTACTCTTTTGTCACATGATCTCTGCACTAGCCAGTTCCCCTTGACCTTTTGCCATGAGTTAAGTAGTATGAGTTCCTTACCAGAAGTAGGTGCTGGCACTCTGGTATTCCTTTATTAGCAACACTAAGTGGATTAAAACGGCCCCCCATTACCCAAATACCTAATAAGAATGAACTTTGCTCCAGTTCCCAGTAAGTTCTTCATTTCCATCTGAGACTTGTCTGGATGGCCTTTACTGTCTGTATTTATATCAACATTTTGGTTGCAAGTACTTAACCAATCTCTAAGAAGTTTCAAACCTCTCTCTTCTTGTCTTTTTCTGAGCTCCCCAAATTCATCCAACTTCCACCTATTACCTAGTTCCAGAGCCATTACCACGTTTTCAGGTATCTTTATAGCAGTACCCTATTTCTCAGTACCAATTTTCTGTCTTAGTCTGTATTGCTATAAAGGAATACCCGAGACTGAGTAATTTATAAAGAAAAGAGGATCATTTGGCCATTTGTATGTGTTCTTTGGAGAAATCCAGTCTCCAAAGAAATAAAGCTTTGTTTTTTACATATATGTATGTATTCATGTATATATTTACACACATACATATATACATAAATACAATTTTTTTTTTTTTTCCAGACAGTGTTTCAGGGCCATGGTATCATAGCTGTCAGCAACCTAAAGTTCTTGGGCTCAAGCAATCCGCTTGCCTCAGCCTCCCGCGTAGCTGAGACTACAGACACCTGTCACAACACCCGGCTATTTTTTTTTTTTTTTAGAGAAGGGGTCTTGCTCTTGCTCAGGCTGGTCTCGAACTCCTGAGATCAAGCAATCCACCCACCTTGGTGTCCCAGAGTGCTAGAATTATAGGCATGAGCCACCACACCCAGCTCATGTAGTATATCTTGAAATCAGGGAGTGCAATGCCTCCAGCTTTGTTCTTTTTCAAGGTTGTTTTGGATATTTTGGGTCTCTTGAAATTTCTTTCTTTCTTTTTTAATTGTTGGGGATTCATCGAGGGTACAAGAAACCAGGTTACACTGATTGCATTTGTTAGGTAAAGCCCCTCTTATACTTGTGTGGGTCTCTTGAAATTTCACATGAATTTTAGGATGGATTTTTAAATCTATCTAAAAAGTGTATTGAAATTTTGTCTGGGCATGGTGGCTCACACCTGTAATCTCAGCACTCTGGGAGGCTGAGGTGGCTGGATTGCTTGAGCCGTCCATTGGTTCAGATATTAGAGGAAAAGTTTTTAGTTTTTCACCTTTGAGTACGATGTTAGTTGTCTGTTTGTCACATATGACTTTAGAAGTTTTTAATTTTAACGAAGTCTAGCTTATTAACTGTTTTTTTGATGGATCATGTTTTTTTTTTGTTGTTGTTTCTATAATGTCATTTCCATACCTGAGGGCATCTAGGTTTTCTTTTATGTTATCTTCTAGGAGTTTTAAGTTTTGTAGTTTATTTACATTATGATATGTGGTCCGTGAAGATTATAAGGTCTGTGTCCTGATTGACTTTTTTTTTTTACTTGTATTTATGTCCAGTTCTAGTACCATTTTTGGAAAGGCTATCTTTCTCCATTACTCCTTTATTTTCTCCTTTACTCCATTACTCCTATATACATCAGTTGACTATATTTAGGTGGGTCTATTTTTGGGCTCTCTATTCTGTTCCATTGTTATATTTGTGTGTTCTTTGCTACTACCATACTGTATTGATGCTTTGTATTATTATAGCTTTGTATTAGAAGTTGGCTTGTGTTAGTCCTCCAATTTTGTTCTATTCCTCAGTATTATATCGGCTATTCTGAATTTTTTACTTTTTTATATAAACATAAGAATCAGTTTGTTAATTTGCCCAAATGACTTGTAATTGTGAGAGGGATTGTTTTGAATTTATAGATTAAGTTTGAAAGAACTGACAGCTTTATACTCTTGTTTTTCTGTTTTTTGGGAGGCAAGGTCTTTCTTGGAAGACAGTGAAGGCTTTTATCTTAAATGGGTATTGGATTTTTGTCAAATGCTTTTTTCTGCATCTACTTATATGATCATGAGGTTTTTCTTCATTACCTTTGATGTGATAAATTGTATTAATCGACTTCCAAATATTGACCCAGCCTTGTGCACCTGTGACCAGTCTTACTTGGTAATATAATGTATAATTTTTATGCCTTGCTACATTACCATAGATAATATCGTGCTGATTATTTTTACATCTGTCCTCATTAGAGGTATTAGTGTGTAGTTTTCTTAGCTTGGAGTATCTTTGTTTTTGGTATTAGGGCAATGCTAGACTCATAGGATGAATTAGGAAGTATTCCCTCTGCTACTGTCTTTTTGAAGAAATAGTGGAGAATTGATATTATTATTATTATTATTATTTGAGACAGTTTCACTATGTCACCCTGGGCAGAGTGCCGTGGCGTCACAGCTCACAGCAACCTCAAACTCTTGGGCTTAAGTGATTCTCTTGCCTCCACCTCCCAAGTAGCTGGGACTACAGGCGCCTGCCACAACGCCCAGCTATTTTTTGGTTGTAGTTGTCATTGTTGTTTTAGCAGGCCTGGGCTGCATTTGAACCCACCAGCTCTGGTGTATGTGGTTGGCTCCCTAACCGCTGAGCTAGGCACAGAGCTGAAAATTGATTGCATCAGAAATGTTGGGTAGAATTCACTTGTGTGAGCTATGTGTTTGTTTTGTAAATTTATTAATCATTGATTCGTTGTTTTTTTTTTTTTTTTAATCAAACACAGCCTATTCAGATTGTCTGTTTTTTCTTGTATCAAGTTTGGTTGACAATTTTTTTTTTTTTTTTTAAAGGAATTGGTACATTTCATCTAGGTTATTAAATTTATGAGCATAAAGTTGTTCAGAGTGTTTTGTTGTCAATGTCTGTAGTCCCCAATTCTTGGGTTATGGACAAGTATGGCCACACAGAAGAAGGTGATAGCCTGTAAGAGAGTGAAGCTTCACCTGTACTTCTAGCTTGGAGTATCTTCTAATGAATGTAATTATTTCATTGCCATGCAATAATAATAGAAATAAAGTGCACAATAAATGTAATGCACTTGAATCATCCCGAAACCATCCTCCCACCTCCCCAGTCCATGGAAAAATTGTCTTCCATGAAACTAGTTGCTGGTGTCAAAAGGTTGGGGACTGCTGGTCTAAGGTATCTATAGTAGTGTCCTGCCCCCTCTTTCATTTGTGAAATTAGTAATTTGTATCATCTTTCCTTATTAGCCTTTCTAGAGGCCTATTAAAAAAGACAGCTTTTGGTTTTGTTGATATTAACAGTTTCCTGTTGTTAATTTCTTTGCTTTCTGCTTTAATTTCTTATTATGTCTTTTCTTCTCCTTAATGTGGAATTGTTTTTCTCTTCTTTTTTTTTTTTTTTTTGGTTTCTTAAGATAGAAGCTTAGATTATTCATTTTAGAGCTTTCTTCTTTCTTTATATACATATTTATAGTTCAATAGGAAAAATTAAACTTTTTATTTTACTTTCACTCATTCCTCCCTTTGATGATCCCTTCCCTTCCCTTCCCTTCCCTTCCCTTCCCTCTTCCCCTTCTCCTTCCTCTTCAACTTTCCATTTCCTTTTTTTCCTTTTTTCTTTCCTTTTTCAACAGAATCTCACTCTGTTGCACTGGGTAGAGTGCCATGGCATTATAGCTCAAAATCTTGGGCTCAGGTGTGAGTAGCTGAGACTATAGGCACCTGCCACAATGCCCAGCTAGTTTTTCTATTTTTTGTAGTAGAGATGAGGTCTCACTTTGCTCAGACTAGTCTCAAATTCCTGAACTCATGCTCTCCAACTGCCTTGGTCTCCCAGCTCTTTCTTTCCTTATGTAGATCTTAGTTTCTCATCTGTATCATTTGGCATCTCTCTGAAGAATTCCTTTTATTAAAAAATTTCAAATTATTATGAGGGTACAGATTTTTAGGTTACAATGTTTTCACTTCCAAGGTAAAGTTCAAGTTGTAGAAGAGCCCTTCACCCAAGGAGTATGCTGAATATCCCTGCACTATGCACATTAGGTGAGATCCTGCTAAATGCCCTCCCTCCTCCCTCCAATCACTTTCTCCCCTTCCCCTCCCTCTTCACCCTACCCCCTTGCTAAACTGTTTTCGTGTTTTATTGTTCATATGAGCACGTAATTGTTTATATATATTTATTTTATTTTTTGAGACAGAGTCTCACTTGGTCAACCTTGGTAGAGTGCTGTGGTGTCTTAGCTCACTGCAACCTCAAACTCTTGGGTTCAAGTGATCCTCTTGCCTCAGCCTCCCAAGTAGCTGGGAGTACAGGTGCCTGCTACAATTCCTGACTATATTTTAGAGACGAGATGTCACTGGCTCAGGCTGGTCTTGAACCTGTAAGCTCAGGCAATCCACCTGTTTCGGCCACCCAAATACTGGGACGACAGGTGTGAGCCACTGCTCCTGGCCTGTTTATATATTAGTTGCATATTAGTATTGAGTATTGTACAACTATTGACATTCTTGAAATGTGCTCCAACTCCATCAAGGTAAACATAAAAGATGTAAAGTCTCCATCATTTCTTATGGTTGAATAATATTCCATGGTATACATATACTGCAATTTGTTAATCCATTAATGAGTTGGTGGGCATTTGGGTTGCTTCCATGACTTGGAAATTGTGAATTGAGCAGCAGTAAACATTCTAGTGCAAATGCCTTTGAGGTAAAATGCTTTTGTTCTTCTAGGTAGTTACCTAGTAATGGGATTGCAGAACTTTTAGTTCTTTGAGAAGTCTCCATAACTTCTTTCCATATAGGTTGTATTAGTTTGTAATCCCACCAGCAATGTAGAAGTGTTGCCTCCACATCTATCCCAGCATCTACAGTTTTGGGATTTTGTGATGTGGGCTAATCTTGCTGGAGTTAGGTGATATCTCAGAGTGGTTTTGATTTTCATTTTTCTGATGATTAAAGACAAGCCTTTTTTCATGTATTTATTGGCCATTTGTCTGTCGCCTTCAGAGAAGTTTCTGTTCACGTCTCATGCTTGCATAGAAATGGGGTTGTTCGCTTTTTTTTTGTTATTTAATTTGAATTCTCTGTAGATTCTAGTAATCGGCCCTTTGTCAGATTCATAACATAAAAAAATCTCCCATTCTGAAGGCTATTTGCTTTGGTTGTTAGTACCCTTAGCAGAAACTTTTTAGTTTGATCAAATCCAAGTTATTTATTTTTGGTGTTGCTGCAATTGCCGGGGGATGGGGGGAGGTGGTGGTGGTGGTTCTTCTTCCTAAAGTCTTTTCCCAGGCCAATATCTTCAAGGGTTTTTGCCACACTCTCTTATAGAATTTTAATTATTTCATGTTTTAAATTTAAATCTTTTATCTAGCGAGAATAAATTTTTGTCAATGGTGAGAGGTATGGTTCCAGTTTCAGACTTCTACACGTGGCTAATCAGTTCTCCCAGCACTATTTGTTAAACAAGGATGCTTTCCCCCCATGCATACTTTTCCTAGGTTTATCAAAGATCAAATGATGACATGTGGCTTAGTTTACCTCTAAATTCTCTATTCTATACCATAGGTCAACATCTCTATTTTTGGGTCAGTACCATGTTGTTTTGATCACTATAGATTTGTAGTATCACCTGAAGTCTGGTGACATGATCCCTTCAGATTTGTTTTTACTTCTAGGAAAGTAAAACAAATGAAACAGTTCCATATGAAATGGAGTACTGTTTTTTCAAGTTCTTTGAAGTATGACTGACATTGATACTTTGATGGGGATTGCATTAAATCTATAGATTGCTTTGGGTAGTATGGACATTTTTTAACAATGTTGATTCTTCCCAGTCATGAGCATTCGATAATATCTTTCATTAGATAACATCTTCCGCTATTTATTTTCTCAGTGTTTCATAGTTCTCTTTATAGAGATCTTTCATGTCCTTTGTTAGATGAATTTACAGGTATTTCATAGTTTTTGGAGCTAGTGTAAAAGGTATAGGGTCTTTGATTTTATTCTTGGTTTGACTTTTGGCATATATGAAGGCTACTGATTTGTGGGTATTGATTTTGTATCCCGAGATGCTGCTATTTTCCTTGATCACTTCTACTAGCTTTGTAGCTGAGTCCTTGGGGTTTTCCAGGTATAAGATCATTCATCTACAAAGAACAAGAGAGTTTGACCTCCTTTGTCCCCCTTTGAATAACCTTGATCTCCTTCTCTTACTTGATGGCTAGGACTTACAGCACTTTGTGGAATAGCAGTGGTAACAGTGGGCATCTTTGTGTAGTTCCAGATCTGAGTGAAAATGCTTTCAATTTTACTCCATTCAATATGATATTGGCTATTGGTTTGTTGTGGGTGGCCTGTATTAGTTTAAGATATGTCCCACCTAAGCCTATTTTCTTAAGTGTTCTTTCTTTTTTTTTTTTTTTTTTTTCCTGAGACAGAGTCTCACTTGATCACCCTTGGTAGAGTGCTGTGGTGTCTTACCTCACAGTAATCTCAGACTCTTGGGTTCAAGTGATTCTCTTGCCTCAGACTCCCAAGTAATTGGGACTACATGAGCCTATCACAATGCCCGGCTATTTTTTAGAGATGAGGTCTTGCTCTGGCTCAGGCTGCTCTTGAACCTGTGAGTCCAGGCAGTCCACCCACCTCGGCCACCCAAGTGCTGGGATTGCAGGTGTGAGCCTCTGTGCTTGGCCTTTCATGATGTTCTTATCATGAAAGGATGCCGGATATTATCAAAGCCTTTTCTGCATCAATTGAGATAATCTTATGGTCTTTGTTTTTGATTTTGTTTATGTGGTTAATTATATTTATTGGTTTACTTATGTTGAACCAACCTTGCATCCCTGGGATAAAACCCACTTGATCCTGGTGGTGTATAATAACTATTTTAATGTGTCACTAAATTCTGCTTGCTAAGATCTTATTGAATATTTTTGCATTGATATTCATTAATGATACTGGTCTGTGGTTTTCTTATTTTGTTGGGTCCTGTCCTGGTTTGGGGATCAGGGTGATACTTACTTCATAGAATGTGTTGGGGGAGAATTCCTTCCTTATTTTTGTTTTGGAATAGATTATGTAATACAGGAACTAGTTCCTCTTTGAAAGTTTGGTAGAATTTGGGTGTGAAACTATCTGGTCCCAGGCTTTTCTTTTTGGGGAGGTTTTTTATCATTGATGTTATTTCAGGGCTTAATTAGATCTATTCAACAGTTCTAATTCTTTCTGGTTGAGTTTAGGAAGGTGGTATCCTTCCAGGTATTGGTTCATTTCTTCTACATTTTCATATTTCTGGTAATAGAGTATTTGGTAGTGATTGTTGAGGATCTTTTGTATTTTTGTGATGTCTGTTGTTATTTCCCTTTTATCATTTCAGATTGAAGTTGGTAGAGATTTTACTTTTCTGTTTTTTGTTAGTCTGACCAAGGGTTTATCAATTTTATTAATCTTTTCAAAGAACCAACTTTTTGTTTGGCTGATGTTCTGAATGATTTTTTTGTTTTCAATTTTGTTTAATTCTGCTCTAATTTTGATTGTTTCCTTTCTTCTGCTGGGTTTGGGGTTGGATTGTTCTTCCTTTTTCAGTTGCTTTATATGATGTATTAGGCTGTTGAATTATTCTCTTTCTGTTTTCTGGATGAAGGTATCTAATGCTACACATTTCCCTCTTAGGACTGCCTTTGCAATATACCACAGATTTTGATGGTTTGTGGCTTCATTATCATTTTGTTTCAGAAATCTAATAATTTTCTTCTTAATCTCATCTTTGACCTAGCTATTGTTCAGCATAAGGTTATTTAGTTTCCACGACTTTGTTCGAAGTAAGGTTATTTAATTTCCGTGACTTTATATGAAGGTTTCTGTTGGTGTTGAGTTCAGCTTTTATTCTGTGATGATATGAGAAGACACAGGGAATAATCTTTATTCTTTTGAATTTTTTGAGGTTAGACTTTTGTCCTAAGATATGATCAATTTTGGAGGATGATCCATGGCTGCTAAAGAATGTGTATTCAGTTTTGTTAGGATGAAATGTTCTGTATATGTCTGTCAAATCCATTTGGTCTAAGGTCATGTTTAAGTCCATTATTTCTTAGTTTAGTTTCTGCTTGGAGGATCTGTCCAATACTGCCAAAGGGGTGTTAAATTCTCCAACTATTGTAGTAAAGGAATTATCATATGGTTCAGATCAATTAGGGTTTGTTTTATAAATCGAGGAGTGTTTTGGTAGAATGCATAAATGTTAATTATTGAAATCTCTTCATGTTTTGTGCTTCTGTTGACAACTATGTAGTATCCATTCTTGTCTGTCTTTATTTTTATTGGTTTAGATCCAATTGTATTTGCATGTAAGATTGCAACCCCTGATTTTTTCTGCTTTCCATTTGCCTGGATTACTGTTTTCTATTCCTTCACCCTGAATCTTGATAAGGTATGTTTCTTGGAGGCAACAGAGATCTGGCCTGTGCTTTTTAATCCAGTTAGCCAGCCCATGCCTCTTTAGAGGAGAATTCAAGCCATTCACATTTATTGAGAGAATTGAGAGGTATGGTGGAGTTTTAGTCATCTTGTTTTTCAGAGTTTCAGAGCTTATGTTTATCCTTTTCACCATTGTGGAGGCTAGAATTTGTTCTTTAATTTCTGGGTGAGTTTACTTTGGTGGCTGACCATTGTGCTGGTCATTATGAAGAATTGGTCTGAGTACTTCTGTAGAGGTGGTCTGGTTATGGCAAATTTCCTCAACATATAGATGTCAGTAAAGTATTAGATTTCTCCATTACAAATGAAACTCAGTTTAGTAGGATATAGGATCCTGGGCTGAAAATTGTTTTGTTAAAGGTTATTGATCATATTCTTCTGGAAAGATCCTTATATTTTTTCCTTTGTAGGTAATACATTTCTTACACCTGGCTGCTTGCAGGATTTTCTTCTGCATACTAATTTTGGTAAAGTTAATTACAATGTGTCTAGGAGATACTTTGTTTGGATTGAGTTGTGCTGGGGTTCTAAAACTACTATCTGAATTTTTGTTTCTTACATGTTTGGGAAATTCTCCATCATAATGTCCTTGAGTAGAGTATCTGTACCTTTAGAATCGTCTTCTCCTTCAGGAATCCCTATAATTTGGATGTTTGAACTTTTGGAATAATCTAGTTACTCTCTTAGGGAATATTCTGTTCTTGTTCTCCTTTTCTCTGCCTCTTTTAATGGTTGGGATAGTTCAAACATACTGTCTTCAATTTCTGAAATTTGTTGTTTTCCCTGTTCAACTCTATTACTAAGGGTCTCTATTTTGTTTCAAAGCTCCTTGAATGCCTTTTTCAATTTCTTTAGCTCTGTGTTTCTTCATTATGTCCATATCCTTGGTGAGTTTGTTTTCGAATTCATTAATTCCTTGAGACAACTTTTGAACTATTTTTTGGATTTCTTTTCCATCTTTCCCTCCATTCCAGTCATCCTATTTGCCATTCAATTCTGAATTCTATTTCTGACATTTCAGCAATTTCTCTATGAATGATATTTTCTGTTGTATTTCCTTTGTGATTTCTTGTGGGTAGTTGATCTGCTTTGATTTATCATGTTGCCAGAGTTCTTCTATTGATTTCTCCCCCAAATATTTTTAGCTTCTAATATATATATCTTACTTATACTTTTTTAGTTGAAATGACACGTTGTCTCTGAATATTTGTTGGGGATAATCTATTTGGGGACCTTTAGGAAACACTGTACTGTCCTATTTGGCAATTGAATCTGGTGGGCTGAGACTGGCCCAGGAGGCCCTAGGAGGCCTAGGAATAGGAGCTAACCACCTTTTGCCAATGATCTGGGGCTTGTGATTGTGTCCTTTCACCTATAGCCTTGCAAGGGTCCCTTTTGGCTTAGTGAGATAGCCCAACCTGATTCTTGTTCTTTTCTGTTCTGTCCTCTCCTCTCCTCTCCTCTCCTCTCCTCTCCTCGCGGGGCGGGGGGGGGGGGGGGGGGGGGGGGGGGCGGGGGGGGGCGGG
>CAUYPK010159337.1:0-49300 GCA_963574355.1 Loris lydekkerianus | reverse complement strand
ACTTTATTAAAGTTGCCATTGAATACTATGGGTTAATGTGGTATGTTTCATTTAACCTACTGATTCCTCAATTATTGTAATTGCTTTGGGTATATATTTTTATTTTTGAAATTTACCAGTGGCTGCTGCATTTTCCACCTCAGCTTATACTTCAGTCACTAAGTTTTCCCAGTTTTTAGGTTAAAATTAAGGGGGTCAGCTTATACTCAGGTCAGCTTATACTCGAGTATATACGGTAATTCATTTTTCATGGCAGAGTAGTAGTACTCCATACCATGCCATACCATATTTTAATAATCCACTCATGAACTATTGGGCACTTGGGCTGACCCCATGTCTTTATAATTGTGAATCATGCTGTAATTTCCACAATAAGCAAGGAGTGCAAGTGTCTTTACTCTTTAATTAAAAAATTATTTTATGTATTAAAATATTTAAGAGTTTGAATCTCTGTTAACAGTATGGGTAAAAAAGGAAGCCCCATCAGTATGAAACAAGATTATAAAACTACTATTTCAACATATTCACAGCATGGCCAGAGAACCCCTGGTAGTCCAAGGGTTCTTTCCAGAAAATCTAGGTCTTGCTTTTTCCCACAGCATAGCTGTGTAAGGCTGGATTTTCTTTATATACATCAGGCAAGACAAAGTAACAGATTGAATACAGAATCAGATTTGGTATTCTAGCCATCACCTCTGATGCCTGACATTAAATAAATTTCCAAAAATATAATAACGGTATTCTTATTTTATCGACTTTTTTGGGGGGAAATACTGTCAATTTTCATGAAAATGTTATTTGTCTATTCAATGTTTATTATAATTATTTTAAATGGATTAACACATATCACAATCATTTCTAACACAGTGAACTAACACATATAAACCACATCAACAAAGCTCTTTAAGTTTCTTCATAGTTTTTAAGCATATAAGGGGTCATGAGACTGAGATGTTTGAGAATTGTTACATCAATACTGGGTCATTTTCCTCAGATTTTAACTCTAAACATCTACAGCCCATTTATTTATGTTAAGTTTGTCTTCTTTATTGTTTAAGTTTGAATATACAGGAGTACAAAATTTTTGGTTGCATAATTTGCTTTTGTATCAATTAATCAAAGCTGTAAATGTGTCCCTCATACAGACAGTGTCTACTATATCTGTTAGGTGCAAATTTTTGATGAAATGATTTATTTTCCTCTGGGTAGAAATCAGTACTGGGATTGCTAGATTAAATGGCAGGCCTACTTTTATTTCTTTGAGTAATTTTCATACTATTTTCCATAGGGCTTGTACTAATTTGTATTTCCACCAAAAGTGTATAACCATTTCCTTTCTCTGTATCCACACCAGTGGCTATTATTTTTGGACTTTCTAATGGAAGCCATTCTAACATGAGTAAGATGAAATCTCATTGTGGGTTTAATTTTCATTTCCCTCATAATTAGTGACGTTGAGTATTTTTTCATGCTTATTGGCTATTTGTCTTTCTTTCAAGAAGTTTCTGTTCATATATTTTTGCCCACTTTTTAATATGGTTGTTTCCTTTTTTCTTGATTTGCTCGAGTTCTTTGTAAATTCTAGATATTAGCCTTATATTAGATGTGAAGTTTGTGAATACTATCTCCCATCTGTATGTTTTCTTTTTGTTCTGCTAATTATCTCCTTAGTGTGGAGAATCCTTTTAGTTTAATACATTTCCATTTATTAATTTGTATTGTTGCCATGATTGCCCTCGGGATCTAAGTCATAACTTCTTTTCCTGTACTGATATTTAGAAGAATTTTTCCTACATTTCATTATAGAATTCTTATGGTATTATGACTTAGAGTTAAGTCTTTTATCCATATTAATTTTTGAGACTGGAGACAGGTGAGGGTCCTATTTCATTCTTCTGCATATGGCTATCCAATTTTCCCAACACTATTTATTGAATAAGGCATATTTTTCTCCATTGTATGTTGTTGTCAGCTTTGTCAAAGATCAGTTCATTGTAGACAGATGGTTTTATATCTGGGTTCTTTATTCTGTTCACTTGGTCTATGTCGTTACTTTTGTACCAATATAATGCTGTTTTAGTTTCTATAGCCTTGGCGTTAGACAAATTTGAAGTCTGATAATGTGATGCCTCTAGGTTTGTTCTTTTTGCTTAAGATTGCTTTGATATGATGTATATTTTTTAAAATACTTATAAATATTAATTTATTCAGTTATTTTAATAACCTTGAGATGTATTTATTAGTATCATCACACATTTTCAGAATTCAGGATGAAGGAATAAGAAAGTGGCATAATTTTAGATGTGGCTTCTTTGTCAGTTGCATGAATCCAACTATCAAAATGTTAAATTAATATATTATTTGTAACAGTTTAGTTGACTAAACCGTGGACTCTTTTATGGAATTCTCTAGTGTATTAGAGGTATCAAACCTTACCTTTACTGATGCAGATAAATGGATAAAATAACTTAGATGGAGGTAGGTAGAAAGAGATTATCATCTGATCCTTTCATATACCCTTAATTTGCAAAGATGATCTGGATCATACTATTGAGAAAATTGATGAGGAAAACACTAGCATACTTGATTAAATATTGAAATTTCTGTGTCCTGAAAGCTGGACTAATGCAGGATATACTACCATTAAAATCTCCTCAATTTATTGGACATGATGTGCTATCAAATTTGAAGAAGTCAGGTTGTAGCTTATAACTTCCAGAGATAAATTTGATCTCAGGTTTAAATAACAGAAATGTATGCTTGTAGTTAAAAGATATTGGGTTCCCTATAACTAAAATAATTGAGTAGGTAACTAAGGAACCACTTGAATTATATGGAAGAAACTAGAGGTTTTTTAAGCAAACATAGTTTTGGACACCATGAACATTACTGGTCCCTTTTCCAATGGACAAACTTGAATAAGTTCACAGATCCAGCACCTCTTAAAATTAAGGGAAGTCATATGACGTCCAGAAAAAAATTACTAATTATACTAAAAAATTGCACATATTGTAAATCTTATAGCTAAACTTACCCTAATGGAGAAACATATTTTTACTATCATAACAGGGGTCTGGGGAAAGAGAAATGAACCAATCTTAGAACATTTTACACTGTTCTGATATAGTAATATTTCCTCAGAATACAGAGAGCCACTGCATACTTCAGAGCTTATGTTTTAGTTTAGAGCTAAAAGGATCAGACAATAAGTACATTTAATGCATACATTCAAAGAATGTACTTTTCCCCAAATTTATTGATATATGTTGGACAAAAAAAAAAAAATTCTACATATTTAAGGGGTACAATTGCCATTTTGATATGTATGTGTGTTATGGAATGATTACCACAATCAAGCTAACTAACATATTCATGACTGTGCTTATTTACATTTTTAGTGTGTATATGGTCAGGACAGAGTTCTACTACTTCATACAGTAAATTATTATTAATGTTAATTGTAGTGATCATGCTATACATTAGGTCTCCAGAACTAATTTACCTTATAACTGAATGTTTGTGCCATTTAACCAACGTATCCACATCTCCTTTGTCCCCAGCTCTGGTTACCATTACTCTACTCTGTTCCAATGAGGTCAACTTTTTAGATTCCATATATATGTGAAATTATGTGGTATTTGTCTTTCTATATCTGGCTTTTTTCATTTAGCATAAGGTCCTCCAAGTTCACACATGTTGCAAATAGTAGGATTTTCTCTCTTTTTATAAGATGAATAATGTCCTGTTGTATTGTCACAGCCCACCACTGCCAATGCTAGTCAGGGCCCAGGACTGGCCAGGTTTCAGGTCCAGCTTAACTAGGTTCTGGACAGTGACCGCTAAGATACCTTGCTCAGGAACAATTTCTCTTAGGTGCCTGAGGGCTATCTACTTTAGCAGGAGAGAGTGTCTTAGAGAGAGTAAACCAGTGTTAGATAGATAGATCTTAGTCTTTAGTAGAGCTTGGTAATCTTCAGTCAAGAGAGGACGTGCTGGCGTTCTGCAGGCAGGAGAGGTCCGTGATAGAATGCGCATGCTCCCGACTGCCTTCTCCAGCCTAATATAAGACTGATCTAGTGCTTGTCAACACCACATTTACAGAGACTGCCAATTCACCACTGCTCTCATCTCGTGAGCTCTCATGCTTGTTAGGAGAGCTAAATCCCTCTCCATGCCCTTTTCACAAAGGTGTTCCATTATTGAGCTATACAGGTATTTCTTATAACTCTCACTCCTCCTAGCCTTATGCTATATGAACTGCTACATTGTATATTATAGCACATTTTATTTCTCTACTCATACACTGATGGGCACTAAGGCTGTTTCTATATCTTGGTTATTGTAAATAATGCTACAGTAAATATGAGAGTGCACATACTTATTCAAGGTAGGAATTTTACTTTTTTGGAATATATACCCATAAATAAGAATGGTAGATCATTGTAATTCTATTCTAATTTTCTGAAGAAGCTCCATATTATTTTCTGGCTATCCAGTTCCACCAATAGTGTGCAAGAGGTCCCTTTTTTGCACATCTTCACCAACACTTATTAAGGTGGAGGAAACTTTTGCATAATTACAAGTAGATAGAAGAATATAGAGCAAATATAAAGAAAAGGGAAATAATATGAACACATGACAGAATTCTTGTTAAAGTTATAGTAGCAAATGTCTAAGTTATACAAAATAGATGCCTTATATGCTAAGGAAAAAATAAATTATGAGGTGGAAACCAGGATAATTCTGCATATTTTGCTTATTAATGTGGAAAACTAGAATACAGACACCTACCAAAAATAGAAATATTATACCAAGGTTAGAAATATTTAAGTTTTCTCCATAGGAGAGAAACTTAGACACAGGGAAGATTTAACAAATGTCTCAAAAATTACTTGCCTTAGGAGTAGAAATAAAGTTCCAGAGAATAACACATATTCTAATTTGGTCTACAGAAGGAAAAGAAAGGTTGAAAACAAGCTTTGAAAGGTAATCTGATCCATAAGTACTTTATTGGCTTTCTAAAATACAAGTCAATGTTAATTAAAGAAAGATAACATCTAATATGGTAAGTATAAACCTAATCATGTTAGTTATTATTCATTTAATATAAATAGATGAAATGCATCAATTCAGAGACTACACAACTATACAAAAGAGCAATATTCATGCCCATACTAAATGAAATGAATGAAAATGTGCTACAATAAAAACACTAATCATATAAAATTTGGATTTGCTATATTAATATAAATTTAAGTATAATTCAAAAGAATCTTACCATGGAAAAAAGGGACATTTCATAACAATAAATAAATAAAGCAATACAAATATCATAAAAATACAAAATATGTATTTTTTTTTAACTTTTAATTTTTTTATTATTTTGAGACAAGAATCTCACTTTGTCACCCTTGGTAGAGTGCCATGGTATCATAGTTACAGCAACATCAAACTCTTGGGCCCAACCAATCTTCTTGCTTCAGCTTTTCATTTTTTTAATAGAGATGAATTCTCACTTTTGCTCAGGCTGGTCTTGAACTCCTGAGCTGAAGTAATCCGCCCACCTCTGCCTCTGAGTGCTAGGGAATGGGTGTGAGTGACCATGCCTGGACAAAATGTGTATGTCTTTAATAACATAACTTAATATTGTCAAACACACCTTGGATTTTTCTATTTCTATTTCAGTTGCAGTTTCTGGAATTATTAACAATTTTCTCTTGGAAATTGATAGGTAAAATATTTAGAAAATAAAAACTCTATAAAAAAAAATCAACACTCAACTTGACAATAGCAAAATAAAAATATATTTTTTAATAATACAGATGACATTAACCTTATTGGTTCAGATACTTATTCATAAAAGAAGCCAATGAACAAAAAAGTATAATAATTATTACAGAATAATCTATAGGTTAAAAAGAAACAGCAACATATGGGAAAATTTCTAAATGCTTCTAAATTAGCATAGGCTTAATCAGTGGACTACAGATTAAAAATAAGTGATATTATAAATCATTTTGAACTGAATAATAAAGAAAACATAACTTATCAACATTTTTGATATGGGCATAAAGAAATGTTTAAAGGGATAATCATACTGTTTATTTTCATAATGAAGTAAGATAATTATCTTCCTTAAGAACTTAGAAAAGTCAGAGAAAGTTAAATATATAATTTTTTTATAAATAATAAATAAATAATAAAAAATAAAGGTTTAATAATAAATAATAAATACTATTATTATAATAAATAAATAATAAACAATAAACATATTGACCAAAAGAGAGAAAAATAAATACATAAATAAATTAATAAATAAATAAATAAAGTGTGACACTTAGGGTGAAAAATATTTTAGGTTTATTTTATGACAAACTGAGGTACATAATTCTGAGAGCTGGAAACTGTGTATTAAAGTCTTCTACTCCAAAATATAAACAAAGCCTAACATGGTTGGTATGCTAAGAATACAATAAAGGTATTGACCAAAAGAAAGGAAAATCAGTAAAACAAATTATTATTTTAAAAATCAGTTATTTGGAAAACATTTACCTGAGTTGTAAAAGGGAAAAAATAAATAAGCAAATTACTGAAATTAAAAGGAAAGACTATTACTACAGATCTAACAGATAGTAAAAAGATGAAAAGTTAGTCTTACACCCAAATTTATTTCAATAGTTTTGACACTTTAGACATATAGTAGACAAATTTCTTGAAATATAGAACATAACCAAACTGATAGAATAATTAGATATCTGAAAAGCCTTGTGTTGATTAAAGAGATAAAGTGTTATTATGCAAATTAAAGAATGACTGCATTAGATTAAAAAGCAAAATGATGAAGGTGATGATTTGATAAAAATGCATACAATAATCTTTTTCATTTCTTCAATAAAAAGAAGCATATGTTGTACATGTAAATATTATATTATTCTCCTTTGTGTTTTTACTCAAAAGTTGACTTTTCATTAAAGTTTATCTCTGTGGCTATCATTGACTATTTCATTCAATCATTAACTATAGTTTGAAACTTCCTATATACTCTTTCTTTTTTTTATGCCTTCTTTATATTTTAACAATTATCATTCTTGTCTGGCTTCTCCACTAGAATTGATCTTCATGGAGGCAGTTATTAGGACCATTTTATTTATTGTTTAATTTTCATGCTTAGAGAAATGACTGCTCATAATATGCTTTCAGTACTTTTTTTCGAGGAATAGGTGATATGCAGCTAAAAAACTTATGGTGAATGGCCATAAAATTCAAATACAAATGTGGGGACTAGAAGCTAAAAAGCAGCATGTATAAATTCTCAGTATCAGAAAAGAAAAAAAGAGTATAGATTCAAGATATATGGCTTTATGAAATTCCTTTTCTCCCTGGGGCCTAATGAATGGAAATTTATCATTATGAGCAGTTCTTCAAAAATTTTAAGCAAAAAAGGAGAGTAACAACCTTCAAATATGTGTATTTCCAAGGGATCTGAATGGGATAAACTACTTAATTTCAGATACATAGTGATCATTTACAGTCCTTAAACATCAATCCCGAAGTCCACATCATTAGAAGCTGACACGCACAGATGCTAAGTATCTGCAGATAAGTGATTCAGTAGACACACTTGAGACAATTCATAATGCTCATAAATAGTACTGTCAAGAGCATGTCAAACACAAACATCAAGGATAAAGGAAGAATGCAAGAATATATATATATATATATTATTACATATATATATATATATGTAAGAATATATAAGAATAACTGTTCCTCTTCATATCTTACCAATAATTTTTATGACCTCTACATCCAATGACACTTAGGGTGAAAAATATTTTAGGTTTATTTTATGACAAACTGAGGTACATAATTCTGAGAGCTGGAAACTGTGTATTAAAGTCTTCTACTACAAAATATAAACAAAGCCTAACATGGATGGTATGCTGTTAAATGCCAGTGCCTAGAAATGATTATCACAATAGCAAAATCAAGATAAATAAAGTGCAAGAGTCAAAAAAATCAGGGTTATCGCATACTAACCAGGTAAGCTTTCATAAATCTTTTTGAGCCATTTCCCTAATTCCCTAATAATGTAGTTTGAAAAATGTCAAGTTGGAATTATATATTTATTAATGGTAAGCAAAATAATATATGTAAAATACCAACAGAGTAGCTGGCATCACCATTTAGTGATGATTTCTTGTCTATTATGCACCCCAATTCCAGGCACTGCATTGGAAGAAGACATGATGATGTTATTCAACTAAATGGACATCTTTAATATCTTAGATTACCCACTGCAATTACCCTCCTAGCCTGTTATGTTTAAACATGGATCTTAGAATAATATTAATATATCACACTGGTTAAAAAATATTGAGGATTATTTTGCTGAAAAGTTTGAATCAAAGATTCATTTTATTCTAATGCTTTTGCAGTATTTGTAACGAAAATTATAATTACTTTGATAACATGCTAACTATGCTGATGCAGAATTATTCCAAATAAACACAGGGGTGATGTTAAAAAAGCAATCATTTTAAATATCTCTTGTCATATACTGTAATTTACTCATGAAAAAGGAAGAATGAGTTTTTTGTATTTCAGACAGAAATTCTTCCCTTAACCAAATATTCATTTTACATACATAATGTATCAACTGTAAAAGCACATGTATTTTTTTTTTTTTATAAAATAGGAAATATGGCTATTCCTGTTCCAAATGTTGAATCTTATCTAGGCAAGATGACTAGATAGTTATTTGGAAGAAATCACAATATGAAATGCACCTGCTGCATTCCGGTAGCGCAATTACACAATGTTCACCAAAATTTACAGCACTGAAGACATACAATTTTGAATTAATAAATAGCCACCTGTAGGGCAAAACATAAGTATTCAACAAAAGTACTGTAGTTAATTTAAATTTTGCTTAATATATGGATAAAAGGAAGCATTTATAAGAGTGGGGAAGGTTTTTTCCCCATAATTTAAACTGAGGCAATAATATGCAATTAGCTTTCACCCTGCAGATATATAGACTTCTGAATCATGAAGATATATGTGGAGAAGTATTTGTAATGAGAATTGGAATTACCTCATATTTCTCCACATTACATAAATGATCTTATAGTTAATTATCTAATATAGCATTTTTTTTTTCTTTCTAAGAGGCATTAGTAAAAATGCTGAAAATACAGAGTTCCAAAAGAGTGGATAATAAGTCGTAGAAGAATGATGTAAGACATTAGAATTAGAGGAATACAGTAAATCACACATGCTATTATATTGTTTTATGTAACATTGTGTCATCTAGTCATTAAAAACCCACAAATTTTCACTCTTATTTACAAGCTAGATATTCTATGATGTCAGAGATGTATAAATATGTAAACACTTCGTATTTAAAAATAAGAGGAAAAATTTTTTCTAAATAAAATGGTCCCCTCCCCTGGGGAGAATAATACACCTTGCTTCACTTTAAGCAGTTTAGGAGGTTTCAAAATGTGTATGAAATCAAATGTTGTAACAAGGGGAATGAATTTATTCTTTAAATAATTTTAAGGTTAGAAATATTTCCATGAAGATCAAGATCATGCAGGTATTTTTCTTTTTTTTTTTTCAATAGATTTCAATAATTAGACTTTATTTTTAGGTTCCCTTTCTGGTTAACTAGTTAACAGAAAAATGTTTTGATTTCTTTTTCTTTGCATTTTGGCAGCTTACTAGTGCAGGACTACTCATCTAGACAAAAGCATAAATGTCAGCTCTGCAGCTCACTGCTCCCCTTAGCTTCAACAAGAATGTCAGGAGAAGTGACAAGGCATAAAGTGATTCTGAGTGATGACATTCCTGTTGGTAATAGATCGGCTCTCATGTCTGCTGCTGCAGCTTTCATCTCTGAAACCTCTTATTGCGTAAATAAAAAAATCTGGAGAAATTCTAGGCTGTAAAAATTTCATACCAAACATTTTCAGAATTATCTTCAGATGATTTAAATGTCAAGCACGCTCTATTTGTGGGATGATTTTACAATATAAAACCAGAGATTAACTACCATCCATAGAACATGGGACCACCACCATCATTTATTTCTGAATATAATGTGTGGTGTGTAAATAGTAAGTATTCAGGAGCGGTATGGTATTTTGAGCCCAAATGTCATGCAAAGAGGAGATAAACATTTTGGAATATGCCACAGATTATTTATATATCATAGTCCTAGCTTTCTTGTTCATGAGGAGAACACTCAGTGCTATCCACTTGAGAATAAACCTGTCTTCACTGGTTTTAATCACGAATTTTAAAAAAAGGTAAACATTTGCTCCTAGTACCTCATTGTCAGTTCTATCATCATGTTTTTTATATTTAATTAATGCCTATTTTTAAATGAAAAAATATTAACTAGCTCTTCAAATTCTAATAGGTGAATTAAAGTACATTGCTATAATAAATAATACTTGAAATATTTTTTCATGAACCTAGCAAATAAAAAATTACTTAACACCCAAATAAAATATGTTTGTTAGCTAAGTTTAATTGAATTTTATAGGTTTTGGTAATTTTATATACTTATTTCTATGAAAAATGCAGAATATATATATCAAGAAATCAAGAAATGCAAAAATAAAAGTATAATCAATGGACTATAATCATTAAGAGACAATTATATCTGTACTATATAAAACAGAACAAATGAAATTTAAATTTTAAAATCTTTGAGGAGTGCATTGAGATTCCTATAATTGTGAATAAAGAGAGTTTGTGTCATTGAAATGACTACTATTAATAATCAACAGATATTACTTGGATATTCACATAAGCAATTACCTTAGTGTGACACTCAAAAATGAGGTGAAACATAAGAATTTTAACTGTATTACAGAAATTATTTTTTATCCTTTTTTATTATTATTAAATCATAGCTGTGTACATTAATATGATCATGGGGCACCATACACTGGTTTTATAAACAGTTTGACACATTTTCATCACACTGGTTAACATAGCCTTCTTGGCATTTTCTTAGTTATTGTGTTAAGACATTTACATTCTACATTTACTAAGTTTCACATTGTAAGTTTACCCTTGTAAGAGGCACTGTAGGGGTAATCCCACCAATCACCCTCCCTCCGCCCATCCTCCCCCCTCCCTCCCCTCCCTCTCTCCCTTCCCCATATTCTTAGGTTATAGCTGGGTTATAGCTTTCATGTGAAAGCCATAAATTAGTTTCATAGTAGGGCTGAGTACATTGTTTATTGCAGCCCAATTCATAATTGCTAAGTCATGGAAAAAAATCCAAGTGCCCATCGATCCACAAATGGATTAATAAATTGTGGTATATGTAACCATGGAATACTATGCAGCCTTAAAGAAAGATGGAGACTTTACCTCTTTCATGTTTACATGGATGGAGGGGGAACATATTCTTCTTAGTAAAGTATCTCAAGAATGGAAGAAAAAGAAATTATTTATCTTTTTAACCCTTTATGTTTACACTTTACTACCAACAAATATCTATCATACAAAAATAATTTCATATTTTATCCAAGAAGAGTAAAGCCAAATTCTCATTAGTCATCATCTTACTCCAACCATCGTGATATGCAAACTCCACCTCCCCTTAATCAAGTCTAAATTGTAGAACTTAGCATCATAACTAAGCATGAACATATTCAAATAATATAATGAGGAAGAGCAAAAATAAAATATCGGTTACTATACAAATAACAAAAGTCTATCTAGCTAATATAGTTCTCATATCTGTGCTGACCATAGTTGCCTTCTTAGGTAAACTTCCACCACCATGCACACAGCCAGCACCAAAACCAGCTTTTTTTCCCTGATGAGATGATCCAAACCTCCATTTTGAAGAATCTGAGTCCTGGATGATCCTTGGTTTACTGGGTTTCTGTATAACCACACTAAAGTTGGTCATGCAAGTGCTAAGACATACCCCAGGTAATGCCACATTTCCTAAATATATTTCTTCCTCTTCTAATTTTGTAGCAGAAAAGTAACAATGTAAATCAATTTTATGGCTCAGTGGATCAAATTTTACTCATTCAGAATGTCAGTTCAAGGATCATAGTCATAGGTATATGTTTGGAGATAACTCCTGTTTTAGGGATTAGTAAAAAAATAAGAATTGTTTTTGAAAAAAAGAATAAAGTCAAGGGTGGCACCTGTGGCTCAAAGGAGTAGAGCGCGGGCCCCATATGCCAGAGGTGGTGGGTTCAAGCCCAGCCCTTGCCAAAAACTGCGCGCGTGCACACACACACACACACACACACACACACACACACACACACAAAAATATAATCATGTGCCAAAAATGAAGTTTTGATCAACAAAGGACCATATGTGGGACAGTTAGTTCCACAAGATTATAATACTGCATTTTTATTGCTCCTTTTCTGTCTAGAGATGTGTTTATGTTTAGATACTTGCCATTGTGTTACAATTGCCTGCAATATTCAGCAAAGCCATATGCTGTACAGGTTTGTTGTCTAGAAGCAACAGGCTATACCACTTAGCCTGGGTGTGCAGTTAATTTGGACTATCTAGGTTTATGTGAGTCTACTCTATGATGTTCACACAACTTCAAAATTGCCTCGTGATGCATTTGTCAGATGTGAAGCAACACACGACTGCAGTTGTCACTAGAAGAGGGCATTATTTCTTTGCAAGATCCTCACAGCCTGTGTGGTTATTATTGCAGTGGGGCTAACCAGAGGATCCATAAAACATCCCTTGTATGTGATTGGCACTATGTGTATCATTGTAGCTGCTGGTTTATGAGGCCCAATTTGTAGGAGATTTTCACTTTTGCCTGAGCCTGCTGCAAAGCCTAAGTTTTCCCTGGCCTCAACTCAAAAAATTTCAGCCCCATGAATTAATCAATAATGGGTCAAAACAGAGAACCCAAGGTGGTTTATGTTACCTTGAAAACCTGAAAAGGCCCAGGATGAATTATGCTACTTTCTTAGTGTTAGACAGTACAAAGTGTCTCTCACTTTAGAGAAGATGTTCCAACATATTCAAGATTGTTAAGTGTCTAAAAACTTTAATATTCTTAAAAGACTCATAATTTTCATTAGTTTTATCTCTAACCATTAGTGTTCATGTGTTTTATACTAGGGTGTCTGATTAGTCTCTACTATCTGCTTACCAGTTCTCATCATTTGGGATTATCATTATTAATAGCCTGGAACAGCATGCTGTTCTGTAGAATATTAAGATGATTAATTTTCCTCACAATTATTCTATTACAGAAACCATAAAAGTTGATGTAGTCCTGAACTAAGACAGGGAAGGTGTGCTTTTGTTTTTTCCCTGGTGAAAGAAAATTGCTTCTTGTCCTGTTAATTGTTTTGGAGAAAATTATAACTGCCACCACTTTCGAGAGAGTGAGTTAACATAGTGAAAGGAAAAAATGTAAAAGAAAAGAAAACAACAGCTGTATTTATAGCTATCACCTGCTTACATTTCAAATCACATTATCCATGTGGCTTTTGCATCAAACATGTCAGTTAAAGGAGATATGATAAGAACCACCACCCCTATATTTTTCCCATCTTATATATTCTTGCTAATTTACCCAATCTCTCTGGAAATAAAGTATCGCTTACATTTTGCTATTTCGTTTAATAAAAAATAGTTCTGCGGTCTCTTAACTTTTCCCTTTCCATCAAAGTATGCTGTAGAAGTCAGGGAGCCATATGCAGGAATTCTCAAGTTGCTAATTAGGTTATTCAAACACTACCATCTCACGGCCCCATCATGAGAATCACTGTACTTCAGAAGTTGGTCAAAGGTTTATTTATCAATAGGCGTCCATAAACATTTACTCAGATTAACAAAATGCATTAACGCAATATTTTAGATGCTCAGTGCTTGTAATCTATTCATTGCTATTTTTTACTGATAATTCTTGGTTATGTGAGAAGTCACCCTGTTTCCTTTGTGGAAGCTTGGAAGAAAAGTTGCAGCATATACAAGTGCAGATGTAGAGATTCTTCCTTAAGTTCATGTGGGTCAGTTTAGTAATTTAATGGAGGAACTAACTTAGAGACCATGACTTTCTATTAGAGAAATTCATACCAAGCATCTAAGTACCAGTTAAAGATTCTAGGATTAATTAGCAACTACAGATCACTGAATGTCAAACTAATGATTACAAGTCCATCTATGCTACCAAATTAATAGTAATGTTAAATATATTACCTCAGTTATATAAGGACAGTTATCTGACCTCTTCCACTTCAGTTGATATCATTTCTATTGAAAAGATATACCCCGTCAGTGGTGGCAAATACTATCATTATTCCCAATCCAAAAAGCCTTTCAAAACTGCTGGTACCCACATCACTCATATATTTTGCAATACCTTGCAGAAAGGAGTATTGTCTGTCTCTTTTTGTGAACATGTATAGGTGGATGTCAAGTAAATTTTATATAATATATCAAAAACACTATTTTCATTCCCACTTTTCTTTCCCTACATTAGACCGAGTTCTGGCATCTTACAACACTTAATGAACACATGACACTGTTAAATGCAGACTTCACTTACCGAAGCAAAGTATTAGGGCTATCCCGGTTGTCTGAGCTAGTACATTAAATTCCTAAATACAGTTGATATATAGTTGATATATAGTTGATTGTATATAGGGATTGTATATATATATATATATAAAATATACAGAGAGAGAGAATTTGAAAATTCAACCTTATCATCCACCCTAACACTCCTAAAATATACTCTTCACATGCTCACAAGGTTGATGCTATAATTACTTGCAAAATCTTGCAATTCATTTGGCATATAGGCAATGTCTTTCTGCATAAGATTTTGTAATTCTCCAGGAATCAGAATTACTTTATAGGCTTAGGGGTCAAACAGATGAGTGATTTGTGTTTCAGGAATCTTCTATTCTTTTCCTCTATCCTCATGTCCTCAAACTCAGTCTGTGGTACCCCAGCTTATCCCAGTAATGCCATAACCTCAGTTTAAAAAAATTGGGAGGTTTAAATATTAAACCTGATTTTCAATTCAGCACTTACCACCATCCAATGGGGCCTGAACTCACACAGAGTAAGGTATTGTTTTAATGTCTGTGTAAAGTCCTTTGCATCTCCAGCACTCTGTTAGCTAAGAATTCAAAACCCTAGGCTTATCACTTAATATTTAAAGCTCTCTAATGTTTTTAAAAGCGCTCAGCCCATTCTACAATCTTTGTAGTGACAATTTCTGCTCTACCAGTTGTGTGCAGCAGTTACCTGATTTTCCTACTCCTTGCCTTCACTCACTACTTCACCTGCCCAACAATAGGTGATAACCATACTCACATGTAGATTATTGGTACTGTATCACTCACAAGGAGTTTATTATAGTGTGTAGGTCAGAGTTGAGGTACCCAATTCTAAATCCTGTAGTATGCCTCTGTTTTCTAGGACTACTCACCATAACAAGAACTGCTTAAGTCAAGTCAGTTATACTAAACAAAAAACATTCTAGTTATTTAAGTCGGGTTGAAGAGACAGTGTAAGGTTGTGGTGTTACTTCAGAGTGTGGGTCACCTGGAGGAAGGTGAAAAATAGCACGCCTTTCTGATGGGATTAGAAGAACATAGAGTAAGATCTCATAGGTTCTGAATATGCTGCTGGAGACAACCAGGGAAGACATTTCCATTCCCCTAACTCTTCTAGTACGTGTATTCAACTAGTATGTAAAATTCAGCCAGTATGAGTTTGTCTAATAGATTCTGCACCGCAAACACTTTTGATACAATGCAGAACTGAATATTCTGGGGGGGGGGAAAGAGTAAAATAATATAGGCTTTAATATTTTTTAATAAATTAAAATCTATGTCAATAACTGAAGTGATATAATAATTTTATAAATGTTCAAATTGTACACTTTTATTAAATGCCACAAAATATCCATGAAGTTGAGAGTAGTTAAATTTTGTCCTTAACCTTTAAATTACGCTACTTCTTATGATAAGAAATTCTATGCATTAGCTAACTTCCCCAAAGTTCTAATAATTTCAATATAATTTAGACCTTGAATATTTCTCTTTGTCTTAAAAGTTGCATTTTCACTTATACCCAAATGCAGTCACAGGAAATGGACTTACTCTTCTGCACTTAAAAAGCAAACAAATAAGCAATGATTGTGAAGAAACTCTATGAAAAGCAATAATGGGATACAAACAATACATATAATTTCCACAACTATAGAAACTTTCTGGTAAGTTTTTCCAGTGCTCTCAGGTCATTCTTATTTAGCATTCTTTCCTGAAATTCTAGCCAATGTACTAAACCAAGAGGAAAGAGAAACGTAAGCATTGCCATAGGACACACTGCATATCTGTTAAAATGTAGAAATGGGGCTGAGCTCAGTGGTTACGTCTGCAATCCCAGCACTCTGGGAGGCTGAGGAGAGAGGATCACCTGAGCTCGTGAGTTTGAGACCAGCCTGAGAAAGAGTGAGAAAAAAAATGCCAGGTGTTCTGTGTGTCTGTGTGTGTGGGGGGGGTACTTGTAGTCCCAGCTACCTGGGAGGTTGAGGCAAGAAGATCACTTGAGCCCAAGAGTTTGAGATTGCTGTGAGCTGTGATGCCATAGCACTCTACTGGAGCAAGGAAGTGAGACCCTGTCTCAAACAATAAAAAGTGTAGATATGGAATATTGGTTCCTTCCTGTAGGAAGTGAAAATAGCATTACCACTTCAGAAGAAGTTTATAGTTTCTTTTTTTTGTTTGTTTGTTTTTGTTTTTATTTTGTTTCAGGTTAATGTGAGGATACAAACAACCAGGTTAAAATATTTGAATTTGCAGTTATGTATCACACCCAAAAGTTGTGCCAAACACCCCCACACCAGGCCCATTAAGGGGGAGCATGTCACCTTTTCTTTTCCCTTTTCTTTCCCCCTCCCTCATTCCCTCTGCCCTCAACTTGAATTGAAATGAGTTTTTCTCCTATGTGGGCCGTGCATTAGATCATCTCCTGGCTTCATATTAGTATTGAGTACATTGGATAATTGCTTTTCCATTCTTCTGATACTTTACTTAGAAGTATGCATTTCAACTCTATTCAGGTTAATACAAACCATGTGAAATCACCACCTTTTTATGGCTGAATAGTATTCCATGGTATGCATATACCACAGTTTGTTAATTCATTCCTGAGTTAATGGACATCCTAGAAGAAAATGTGAGAAAAACTCTTGAAGATGTCAGCCTGGGGAAAGATTTTAGGAACAAGACTCCCCTGGCAATTGCAACAACAACAAAAATTAACAGATGGGACTTAATTAAACTGAAAATCTTCTGTATAGCTAAGGACACAACAATCAAAGCAAATAAAGAGCCTCTGAAATGGGTAGAGATGTTTGTATATTATGAATCTGACAAAGAATCTAGAGAATTCTAGAGAATCTATGAATCTAGAGAATTCAAATTAACCAACAAAAAAAAAGAGCTAACAATCCCATCTATCACTGGGAAAGAGACATGAACAGAACTTTCTCTGATGAAGACAGATGAATGGCTAACAAAAGTATGGAAAAAATGCTCATCATCCCTAATCATCAGAGAAATGCAAATCAAAACCACCCAGTACTTACTTATAATCTTAAATGATAAGTACCCCAAGACCCCAAAATGCAATTCCTAGGTATTTACGTAAGTGAATTGAAAACTTATTTTCACACCAAAATAATATAGGATGTTAAAGCGAGTATATTTACTCATAATTGCTCAGACTGGCAAAAAAAAGAGACAATTGTGAAGTGATTATTGGGTTATTAAACTGAGGTGGGTCAATACAATGCAATATCACCACCAATAAAATGAAATGAGCTCCTTACTCTGGCAACAACATGGACAAATCTGAAAGAACTTTACTGGGTATCAGGCTTGCTCCTAACCAATACGATAGACTAGGAGATGCTATGCCATTTCTGTGATTATGTGATATATTTAAGGCTTTCATTTTACTATCAGATTTCCTCACAGGTTGCCACACTGGGCAGCTTCATGTGGATCTGAATCGAGGGTAACCTCCCACCGACCAAGATCCAACAAATTATATGAACTTTTTTTTTTTTTTTGTGACAGAGCCTCAAGCTGTCATCCCCAGTAGAGTGCTGTGGCATCACAGCTCACAGCAACCTCCAACTCCTGGGCTCAAGCAATTCTCTTGCCTCAGCCTCCCAAGTAGCTGGGACTACAGGCACCCGTCACAACGCCCAGCTCATATGAACTATTAATAACTTCTGTCAAAATGCATAAGAGTGAGTTTGGAAGTAAGCCTTTACCCCAAATGCTCAGATAAAATATTGCATATGGTAACAATTTTTCTTTTTCTTTCTTTCTTTTCCTTTTTTTTTTTTTTTTTTTTTTTGAGACAGAGTCTCATTTTGTCACCCTTGGTAGAGTGCCATGGCATCATAGCCCACAGCAACCTCCACCTCCTGAGCGCAAGTGATTCTCTTGCCTCAGCCTTCCAAGTAGCTGGGACTGTAGGATCCAACCACAATGCCCGTCTATTTTTAGACAGGGGTCTCAGTCTTGCTAAGACTTGTCTCCAATCTGTTAGCTCAGGGCAATCCACCCGCCTCAGCCTCCCACAGTGGTAACACTTTGATTAAGCCTCATGAGAGACCCAGAATCCTAGGTTCCACCAATCCATGTTCAAATTTTGAACATCAGACATTGTGATATGTTATATGTGTGTTGTATTAAGACACAAAGATTGTGGTCATTTGTTATGCAGTGTGGGATAATTAATATACATGGTAATTATATCAGTGTTTCCTTTCTGCCACCCAAAATAATGTTTTAAATGATACTTAGACATCATTAGGATCCTGAGAGGATTTCTCAATTCCTTTCTCCATTTAATTTTTCCAGTCACTAATTTTCTCAATGACATATGCTGCTAAGCTCCAAGACAGCTTCAACAGATCTTCAAAAAGAAAAAGAAGAAAATGAAACATTATGATTTTATGATTTTTTACTATTTTAAAAACTGTTGTTTTCTTACTTTTCAATACAATTATATCAAACAAGCGACCATTCATAACTGCCAGTTTCAGTTCAGAATTACTAAGAGAAATTTCATTCTACAGTTTCAGATAGAGCTCGTCAGAATTGTCATTACTTTTTGCATTCAGATATGTAAAGATAAATGAGTGAAATGTGGAGATAGAAAATGTATGCTCAAACAAAGAATAAGTAATGTGGTATCAGAAATGATTAAATGAAAGCAATCATATTTGCCAGCAATCCAAGAAAGCCTGCAGACGTGACCACAAAGGACTATGTTCCTTCAGTTCATTACGGTTTCTAAGATTCCAAAAATAGTGAATTCATGAGCAGGTGAACTGGATGCTTTGTGATTTATTTTTTTTCTCTATGGTTCATGTGTACATTTGCATTACTGATGGTTTCAGCAATGTAGATAATCTAAAATATTTTAAGTTTAGACATTTATGGAGAATTTTAAAATATATTACCTTTTAATTACAAAAGCAATTCATACTGAAGTTGAAAACCACACATTCCAAAAACGTATAAATTAAATTGTAGACTCTCTTCTCATTTAAAATATTCCCCATCTACACATCAGTCTTTCTGTTTGTCTAGATATGTATGTATTCCCCCCACACACACACACACACAGCTGTTTCCTAGCTATTTCCCTGTGTCTTGAAACAAAACTGCATTATTACATATAGGTCTGCCTCATAATTATGTATGTCATTGTTTAAGATTAGTTGTATTTCAATACAAACAATTATCTTTCCCCATTTCTACACATCTTTTAGGCATCCATTACCAGCACTTTAGATTTTTGAATGAAAAAATGTATGTTTATTTTTAAAACATTTTACTGTATATTTCAAAGATCTTATCAATTGAATCCTATCTATGCCACATGAAGATCTAAATCTATGCTGAGCCTTCTTAACAAACATACACATGTGCACTTTAATACCCCAGTTCACCTAGCACAGTTAAGTCTTATTATAAAATTGGTTTGTATGCTCACAGTACAATTACTGCAGATTCATGATTTAGAGGACTGGAAGGATTATGGTTAGAAGATCAAAGTCAATGACAAAGTGTGCAGATTTTTTTTGTTTGTTTCTTGTCAATTCTCAGAAAACTGTTCAATAATATGGACAAATGATTTGCTCACACAGGTCGTCCAGCTCCTGCTATTGGGTCACCCAAATCCTTTGCTACAGTCCTCTGAGAAGTCTGGGTTATTGACACAGAGGAGGAATGTGTACATTCCAAGCCAGGGTTATTTCTTCTAAGTTTATTTAACAACTGCCAATGGTTAATCAATGAGCCCCCAGGGTTACCACTGTATTTTCAATACAACACAATTTGGCTACATGGTGGGAAGTTATTAATAAGTGTTTCAAGCCCTTCATCTCCTAGAGAGGACATAACCCATCCCTGCTATTATTAATATTATTAAAAGCATGACTTTGACTTTACTGACTCTAGTGCCTCAGCAAACACCCCTAGTTAAGGGTATATGAAGCATCTTCTATACCTTTAGAGGATCATGCATACCGTTGCCCTGACCAAGGCCCCATCTAATAGTAAAGAAAGTGCCAGACTTGACAGGTAACCATAGCAATGCCAGGTACTACCATCTATTTCTGGGTATTCCTTGTTTTCTAGAGTGGTAGAATGCCTCTTGAAGATGTAGTTAGGATGCCAGCTGTGAATGATATTCTTTCCACTTGATTTCTCTTTTAAGATGTTATATATATTTTGAGCCAAGAGACTTTAAGCATGGCTGTATCCCTCAGCACTGAATATATGGATCTGGAAAGCAAAGAGTATCAGTAGCATTGGCCCTTCTCACCTATCTTTCGAGCAAAATACTTGGGAAATGGATGCTTCCTACGCTTACAACTTTATCTTCTATCAGTGTAGAGACTCCAATTATCATGGAATAATACAAGCTCAGGTTTCTGGTAATCCTGAAGGTATAGCAGCCTTCTTGCCATCTTGACAACGCATGACAGTAAACTGAGGTGAGTTCTTGATAACATGAGAGTTACTGAGGTGATTCCTGATACCCACATGCTCTGTAATATCTGTGAATGAGCAGACACAGACAAGGGCACAGGGCCCGGGGCTCAGCCTGCCGGCTTGGATATCTGGATCACCCATTAGACAAGCAGCTATCCCAGCAGATGTATTAATGAGGACCAGAGAAGTATAGACTGGGCTGTACAGGAGGAACATATGCAATACCAATTATGATTCTGGCATCAATTTCATCTACACCCATCCCTCTAATCTTCCTATTCTAAGTATTTTGAAATTTGATTATTATTAGTTTAGAAATTATAACTAACTCTAACCTTGAAGAATGATTTACAAACTGGTTAGTAGAATTAATATGAGCTATGAATGTATCTAGGTATTGAAAGCTGTGCACTATTGTTGACACAGAGATGCCGTCCCTCATCACATCACCTAAACATTTGTCTCCACAAGTTGAAGACTTCTGGTATGAACAGCTGCATCTCTGCCTGAGGGATTTGGGTCTGGTCATTGCATAACACACGTATTATACTGGTGTAGGTACATAATTTAAAGGCCTCAACCAATGATGAGTAGAATGAGGTGAGACACGTAATCCTCCTACCTCAGATGACATAATTCTAAGGCATGAATTTACTCTCTTATAGTCCTCTGTTCTAATTTGCCAAAGAGGTAACCTTCTAAGTAGTAAATGTATACTTTAATGCCTTTATTCTCATTATTTACTCACATCTAAACTTTCACCCTGGTGCTTCTTAAAGGCCTTTCCACAATAAACTCCTTGGATGCTTGTCTTTTTTTCAAGCCATGTTCCCAGGTACACATCAAGTAGGACCCTCATGGTCACATTTTCACCTATTATGCAGGGTTAGCCATACGATCAATGCATATTTTTAATATGAAATTTCCTTCAATTTCAGGAAATTGTCTTAAATAATTCCTTTGATAGTTCCTCCTCACAATTTTGTCTGTGTTCACTTTCTATACCTTACCATATTTTAACTTAACTTAGTTTAAGTTTCTTAGTCGGTCTGTTTCTTAAAATGTTTTATGTCTCTTTCTCTTAATATTTCTATAATCTAGGGTGATTCCACAAATTTACCTTTTGAACATTTCTATTGAGTTTTTGTCTCTAAAATCATACTTTGAACATATAAAATTATATTTTGCTTTCTTTACATTCCTTTTATATACACATACATATATGTCCTTTTTTGATAGATGACATCTCCTTTTATCCCTCAAAGGATCTGAAGAGCAGTGTTTAAAGTTATCATCTCTTTGTAAAATCCACATTCCTTTCAGTTTTAAAACTTATTAGTCTTTCCAATCTATTATGGGTTTAAAGGAGATGTCTCGTGACCCTTGTTTCCTGTTAATATGTGAGAATGAATTTCTAAGTATTGATTGTATTCTCTGAGACTGTGGCTGATTCCTTGAGTGTAGGCTTTGTTAAGCTAAGGTATGTGGACTGTTTCACTAAGAAATCTACAAGTCTTTTTTTTTCAGGTCTTTTATCTACAATAAGTAGTAATATTTCTACAATAATACATTTTGATTTACTATCCAATTACTTCTAGTAAAAGATTGCTAAAAGTCTAAAATTTCACCTTGGACACTAATATTTCCAGTTTGGCAAATCTTTTATATTCTTCAATTTGAGCACTTTAATGATACTCTGTTTTGTGTTTTGTTTTTTAACCATATGCTTTTATTTATAGGGGCACACATGCAGTTCTGTTCAATGCATAGAATTCCTAGAGATCAACTCAGGGCATTTAATGTATCCATCACCTGAGTAGTGTACATTGTAATCATTAATTAATTTCTCATCAACACTTCTCTCCTACCTCCCACTCTTACTGACTCTGCATTGTTCATCAGTACATTGTTCATATGTACACTTTTTAAAAGAATGGACCTATATTACACTGTTGGGGTGTGATGGAAGGTTTATAGGATATAAAGGGTTGGATAGAGGATATTCAAACTCCTTCTTAAACAGATTTTCATATATTTCTTTCAATTTAATTACCATGTCCACCCTCAATTTAAGAGCTCTTTACATCCCTTTGGGGCTCTGAGTTTAAATCTGTCTGCTTTCGGGGGTGGGGGGGGTTATTTTTGCTTTAGGATATAGTTTTATTTGTGTGAGTTTGTCTGCTTATTTTCCATACTTAAAAACCAGTCTTGGATTATGTTCTGTTTTCTAGTTTCTCTTATGTTTTAATATCTTGTTCTCTTGGAACTTAACAGCTTAATGTCTTGTTTGAAAGATAGTGTTACACATATCTTAGTGAGGTTTGAATAGATGCTTTCAATTTGTCACCATTAACTAGAATATATGTCTTTTTTTTTTCTAGTTAACAACTGAATAATACAAAAAGTTAAAAGTTAGAATGCTGCACTTGATTTTGTTATATTAAAAATTGATTATAGTCAGTGACTACATATTGTTGTTTTATGAGTTATATATATTTTCTAGGTAAAATACAGAAACTAAGTTTCTGTAATAATAGCAGCAGCGAAACAAAAATCTCCCTTGACTAAGCTGTTTACATTATGATAAGTACTCACTGCTTGAAGAAAAAAAATATAAAATTTGTATTTGAAAATTCTATCTTTGAGTTATTATGTTTACTTTCAGTTATATTATCCAGCTCTTGATCTTGGCTATTTTTCTCACTCTTGAAGGAGCCTACTATTCAGGTTTTATTCAGTTTAAATCAGAAAACAGTTTTCTGATATTATTAGATAAGTTCGAATGGTAAAGTTTGTATAAAAGTGATGAACAAAAGATATTGACTGAAGGAGCGAACTCTCTGAAGAAACTATTAAATGTTCTGAGATTAAAGAGTGCATCAAATTGCAGTGATAAGAAACTTCTACGAAAAAAATTTTTTTAAATCATTTGACCCAAGTGAAAGAAGAAAATAACAGGAATCCCATGCACTCAGAAGGCAAAACAAACACACACTTTATGATTTAACCACAAAACTAAGTTTCTTTATTATAAAATTATTATATTTTTCAATTGAGAATATGGCATCCTAGATTCTTTAAATGGTAATCTCCTACAGATGTATATATTAGAGAGAGAAAAAGGAGAGAGAGGAAACACAATGTAAGTCCTCATGCTATAAACATAAAAAAATACATAAAATTCAGGAATTATTCCATCTACTGAATCTGATGGCAAATGGACATAATGGGTTTTATATTTTAATCCATTGAAGAGCCCAAATATGTCAACTTACGCATATAATGTTTCCCATATACAAATATGGATGAACAACACTGAAGCTGATCACTTAAAAATACTTTTCCCCTTCTTAGTAGGAACTGTAAACCTACTATGTATGTTATGACCAAACTGGACACATTAATCAAGAACATGGAAAAATGATGACACTACAAAGAAAGGAAAATATGACAAAGAATATGTATAACCAAAGGGTAAACTTTAATTTCAACTAAAAGATTAAAGACATTTCTACATCCAGTTAATTTTCATAACATCATGTTGTATAAAAAATGAAATATTAATTTCTTTTTAAATTTATGTATTTACCATAAACCTCCACTATGGCTAATATCCATATAGTATAGTTTCTATTAAATAAATAATTAATAAGTGCATTTCATAATCATTTTAATGGTTTCAGTATTATCCATGTACTTTTTCTATCACAGGGCATACATTGCTTTAAAGAGTCACCTATACCATGAATCTGTGCTAAAAATAACGAAACTATCTTAATATAGAAAGAATTTATTAATAAAATATATGAAACATAAAAATTAAAATTATTTTCTCTTGGCTAGAACTCAGATACACATTGAATATTTGAGTATAACACCAAATTTGAAAATTAATCAATGCATTTCCTACAGAAAAAGTCTTAAAATTTTTTTCTCAAGGTACATTAATCACTTTTTATATTATCTAATAGAATAATAAGATTACCTATTTTTTTGGCATCATCTTTTTTTATTTTTTAACTGTTTATAATTTATTATAATCTTTAATTCTAAAGAATAGCTAAAATATCCATAAATAATTGATAGGTTTTAAATTTAATTTCCAAAAATAAAAGGTATAGTTTAGATTGGTATTCATAGCAAAGACCCTTCTTATATTGTTTTACAAAATTGCTAAATACTCACTATTGTTTCTGAGACAATAAATACTCCCGATTAGCACAAAACTTCCTATAACTTTATTGATAATTAGATAGGATAGAAAGTTTTGTAAAGGAAAAGCTTATAACATGTGATTCTGCCTCTTTAAAGAGGAACAAGTAGTTACCAAAAGAATATGGTAACTAATTCTTTTAGCAATTCTTTGTTAAGCATCCTTTGATCCATACCCATTGTGCACAAAGGTTGGTAGTAAATTGACTTCATTACTGAATTTTCCTTTAAAAATTCTGTTCTCAGATGTCTTACCTTGAATCAATACACCATCCTTTGCTGTCAAACATCAGAAAAGCAATCAAATAGATTTATATCTTATAAAGAATAAGAAAATAATAACTGACGCAGCATCAAATAGAATTCAACGAAGAGAATAATATGAGACTGAAGTTACACTGTCACTTTTATAAAATAAAATGGAGGATCAATTTTCCTATTACACTATCTGGTTCAGATTTCATTAAGTAGATTTTCATATAGGTTTTATTCATCACTGCATAGCAATGAAATGCAATTCTGAAATAATAAAAGTGTATTTTACTTTAACTAAGAAGGCATTTAGTCACTCTGACTTGTGAGACTATATGTGTTTGTATGTGTACAAACAAAAGTTTCGGCAGTCATTTTGTTTTGAGTTCCATTATTTAATCAATAATCAGAATTGCTTTCCCAGTGCCAAAATTTTGATGTTAACAAAATTAAACAGACTTAAATATCGATGTATAGACAAATTGAATGTTTAACCTAAAGTCTGTCACTGGAAATTATTTTTGTAAGCCAGATACCTTTGACTAACAAAATTCACTTCACATTATAATGCAGTTGAATTGAAGAATATAAGATAGTCATATCAAATAAATACTTTGTTTTGCTTTGTTTTTTAAATTTTGCATAATGTTATACTTGTAGAATATTGTAAGCAGTAAAAATTAATGACAGAAATACATACATACATTTTTCTGAAGTGTTCTTTTCTTGTCAAAGCAAAAGCTTTATTATAACACCAAAGTGAATAGTTAACATTAGATATATCAGGAAAGATTACTTAGTATTCCTAAAGCCTAAAAGTGTGTGTGTGTGTGTGTGTGTGTGTGTATTACATACAAATATTTATTTTTGAATTCTTTAAATTTGCAACTATTATAAGTACACAATATTTATATATATTTATGGGGTGCATGTAATGTTTTGTTACAAGCATACAATGTGTAATTATCAAATCAAGCCAACAGTTAAAGACTAAATTATAGATCTAATGCCCCTTTACACATAAATCCTTTAGTGTATATTTTCTGTGAGTGAATTATATACCTATGTCTCATGTATATATGCACTAGTTCATCAGGTACCAATGACATTAATGTGAAAAAATATTTTATCAATTTTTCAAGATTTTGTAAATGGTTTGAATAGTATTCATTATAGGCAAAATAATATTATATGGCATGTATGGTGTTCATGTGGTTTCTTTTAATCTGTGACAGTTTCTGTGTCATTCTTTGTATATATGATATTGGTGTTTGCAAGAGGACATTTACTTTGTAGAATGTCCCATCTTGTGATTGACCCTTTCATTCTTGATGTAGGTGACTTGTTCTTGGCTATTTTTATTGATCAAAATACAGTCTTCTCTGTGGTGGAGCAAGATGGCAAACTAGAGACAGCTTCTTTGCAACCAGGCACGGTGAAATTGGGGAGAGAGTTCTCCAGGCAACCCTGATTCATGGGATCTACCCAGAAACATCCCTTAGGGAAACAGGAAGGCAGCAGGAGACTTCAGGACCTCAAAAAGAGGACAAAACTAGTGGAGAAGTGGGAAGTGTTTGTGATCAGTCAGAAACTGATTGACTGTGACAGGTGCAGTAGCAGCTACAGCAGTGTTGAGAGTTTGCAGACAGGGAAGGCTGTCCCTGTGGGGTTTTGTTTGGTTTTTGATTTTTGGATTTAGGCACTTGGTTGTGTTACCTTGGAAGACCTTGAGTGAGTGAGCAGGTGATTTTGAATGGCACCCAGAGGCTGGGACTGAGCTGCCGGGACAAAGCAGAGTTTTCATTGTTCAGATACAGGCTCAGTACATCCATTGTGGGAAAGCTGCCTTGCAGGCTCGGCCCTCAGTGTCTTAGAGTTAGATTGGTTCTGGAGCACCTGAAAAGTGGGCAACCACTTCTCTAGAGAACAGACTGACACAGGGAAAGCCACTTCTTAGTCAAGGAACATGGTTTGGAGAAATAGAGGTAAGTCTATTAAATAGGCTGAGCAGGGTTGGCAGCTATATCAGCATTGTAATTTGCATCTTACACCCTAGCAGATGAGATGCAAATATATATACTATATATACATTTTTCTTTGTAATTTTTTTAACTTTTCTCCCTAGATTTTTTTCTTCTTTTTCTTTGTTTTTCTTATGTAAATAAAATCTTTTCATTGTTACCTTCTTTAATAATAGGGTTTCATTTTTGCTAGTTTTTCTGACCTTGTTAAGTGTTTTTTCATCCCTTAAGGTTATTTGTTTCTTTATTTTGGTTTGATTTATTGTATTTTTGTTTTTATTCTCTATTTGGTAAAAGTGGGGTGTTGTGTCTCGTCTGGCTGGCAAAGAGCTGCAAATGACAAGGAACTCACCCAACCCAGCCACCCTTGAGGTTGGGATTTGTGGGTGTGGATCAAAGTATTCTACTGTACACCACTACTTCTCCTGTCCCTCTTTCTGTTCCTCTCTTCTTTTTATTAGTCTTCCATTTTACTCACCCCTTTTCCTTTCTCTTTTCTCTTTTTATCTTTTATACCTTCTTGCTCTTCAGTCTTCTCATCCTTTTAGTCCTTTACCAAAAGACACTTCAACACCTCACATCAAAGGCAAAGTATTTACAGAGGAAGAGGAAGTGCAAGGAAAAAATAGGGCCAGGAAACAGACAAAAAGAAAACACTCATGAGGAAGAAACAGCAGAAAAATCCTTGCAACATGAAAAAACAGATAAGAGCAACTACCCCAAGGGACCATGAGGTAGCTACTGTGGAGAATTCCACCTATAAAAAAAGTTAGACATGACAGAGGGTAATTTAAAATAAGAATGATAGAAAAATGAAGGAAATTGCTGAGAAAGTGGAACATAACCATAAGGAAATCCAAAAACAGAATCAAATAAGAGATGAACTACATGAAGAATATAGAGAGGATATAGTACAGCTTAAGGAATTAAAGCAGGCAATCATGGAACTTAAATATGCAGTAGAAAGTATCAATAACAGATTAGACCATGCAGAAGAAAGAATCTCAAAAGTAGAGGAAAAAACTCTTGAGCTAACTCAGGCAGTTCAAGAAACAGAAAACGAGAGAGAAAAAATAGAACATTCACTGACAGAATTATGGGACTTCATGAAGCATTCAAACATACAAGTTATAGGTATTCCAAAAGGGGAAGAAGAAGCCCTGCAGGAATCAAAGCCCTACTAGAGGGTATCATAAATGAAAATTTTACAAATATCACCAAAGATTCTACCACACTCCTTTCAGAGGGATATCAACCCATAGGTCATCTCAACTCAAATTGAGCTTCTTCAAGACACATTGTCATGAACCTGTTCAAAGTCAAGAAAAAGAGAAGATTCTGCAAGCTGCCAGGAGTAAGAGCCAATTGACCTATAGGGACAAATCCCTCAGGGTCACAATGGACTTCTCAAATGAAACTTTTCAGGACAGAAGACAATTGTCATCTACCTTTAATCTACTTAAATAGAACAATTTCCAGCCCAGGATATTTCTATATCCTGCTAAGCTAAGCTTTAAAATTGTTGGAGAAATCACATCATTTACTGATATGCAAACATTGAGGAAGTTTGCCACAAGATCAGCTCTATACAAAATACTTAGAACTCTTCTACACACTAACAATCACAATGGGCCACCAGCAAAGTAAGCATCCAGAAACTATAGAACAAAACAGCATTAATAATGTTGCAAAAGATAAAATTAAGAAATGGACTTTCACAAAATAAGATGAATAGAACTCTACAACCATTATCAATTATCTCAATAAATGTTAATGGCTTGAATTTCCCACGAAGAGGCATGGGCTGGTTGATTGGATACAAAAGCACATGCCATACATTTTATGTCTATAGGAAACACATCTAGCCTTGAAGAACAATGTAAATCTCAAAGTTAAGGGAATGAAGATAATTTTTCTGTCAAATGGAAGTGAGAAGAAAAGAGGGATTGCAATCTTATTTTCAGATACAAGTGATTTAAAGCAACTAATGTCAAAAAAGACAAAAATTAACACTTCACATTGGTCAAAGGATCAATAAGACAAGAAGACATTTCAATTCTAAATATTGATGTACCCAACAAAAAGGCTCCCAGATTCTTGAAACAGACATTAATTAGTTGGAGCATTACGATATACTATAACACTATAATAGCAGAGGACTATAACACTCCTCTTACAGAGCTGGGCAGATTCTCTAAACAGAAGCTAAACACATACAAGGACTTAAATGTGACCCTGCAGCAACTGTGCTTGATAAATATGTGTAGAACACTCCATATCAAAGGTAAACAATATCCATTTTTCTCATTGCCCATGGAACATTCTCCAAAATTGATCATATCCTAGGACACAAGACAAACTTCAAAAAAACAAAAGAATTGAAATTTTAGCTTGTATCTTCTCAGACCACAAGGCAATAAATGTGGAATTCAACTCCAACAAAAATTGTTATTCCATCACAAAGGCATGGAAATTGAACAACCTTATGCTGAATGACAATTGGGTCAAGGAATAGATAAAAAGGGAATCATTAACTTCCTTAAGCATAACAACAATAAAGACACAGCTACCAAAACCTGGGGGACACTGCAAAAGCAGTCCTAAAAGGGAATTTATCACATTAGATGTCTCCATCTGAAAAACAGAAAGAGAACACATCAATAAGTGAATGAATCATCCTAAAGAAATGGAAAAGGAAGAGCAATCCAATCCTAAACCTATCAGAAGAAAAGAAATAACCATAATTAAAATTAAATCAGAAGTAAATAAAATTGAAAATAAAGAATCATTCAGAAAATTAATGAAAAAAGTTTGTTCTCTGAAATATTAATAAAATCAATAAGCCACTGGCAAGATTAACTAGAAATAGAATAGTAAATTTTTAATAACCTCAATCAGAAATGAAAATAATAGTGGGCATTAACACCTGGCACCACAGAATACAAAAGATTATTTCTGACTACTGTAAAAAACTTTATGCCCAGAAATTTGACAATGTGGAGGGACCAATACCTGGAATCACATCTTCCTAGACTTAATCAGGAAGAAAAAGATTTTTTGAACAGACCAATATCAAGCACTGAGATCACAGAAACAACAACAAAAAAAGCTTCCAACAAAAACAAGCCCAGGAACAAATGGCTTCACATCAGAATTCTATCACACCTTCAAAGATGAGCTTGTACCTATACTGAAGAACCTATTCAAAAACATTCAGAAGGAAGGAACCTGCCCCAACACATTCTATGAAGCAAACATCACCTTGATTCCAAAACCAGAAAAGGACCTAACCAAAAAGGAGAGTTACAGACCGATTTCGCTAATCAATGCAAAAATATTCAATAAAAACTTACATAGTAGATTGCAGGTACTCATTAAAAATGTTATACATCACAATCAAATAGGTTTGATTTTAAAAATGCAAGGTTGGTTTAACAAATGCAAATTCATAAATGTAACACTCTATGACAATATGAGCAAAAACAAAGACCATATGATCCCTTAAATAGATGTAGACAAATCATTTGACAAAATTTAGCATCCTTTTCTAACAAGAACACTTAAGAAAACAGGGATAGGTGGCACATTTCTTAAGCCTATTGAAGCCATTTAGGACAAACTCACAGCTAACCTGATACTGAATAGTGTAAAACTGAAAGCTTTTCCACTTAGAACTGGAACCAGGCAAGGATGTCCACTATCGCCACTATTATTCAACATAGTTCTGGAAGTTCTAGCCAATACACTAAGGGAAGAGGTTATAAAGGGAATCCAAATGGGAGCAGAGGAGGTCAAACTCCCCGTATTTGCTGATGATATGATTTTATACTTATAAAACCCCAGAGACTCAACCACAAAACTCCTGGAAGTCATCAGAAAATACAGTGATGTCTCAGTGATGCCAACAAATCAGTAGCCTTTGTACATACCAATAACAGCCAAGTTGAGAAGCAAATTAAGGACGCAATTCCCTTCATAGTAGTGTATAAGTAAATGAAATACTTAGAAATATACCTAACAAAAAAGGAGAAAGATATTTTCAAAGATAATCATGAAACCGTAAGGAAAGAAATTTCAGAAGACACTAACAAATGGAAGAATATAAAACGGTCTTGGCTGGGAAGAATCAGCATTGCAAAATGTCTATCCTACCGTAAGCAAGCTGCAGATTCAATGCAATATCCATTGAAGTACAAACATCATATTTTGAAGAAATGGGAAAAATAGTTTTCATTTTGTATGGAACCAGGAAAAAACCCTGTATAGCTAAGGCTATTCTTATAATAATTTAAAAAAAGTTGGATGCATCTCCCTACCAGACTTCAGGCTATATTACAAGTCCACAGTAATCAAACAGCATGGTATTAACACAAAAATAGAAACATAGACCTACAGAAAAGCATAGAAAACCAAGAGATGAAACCAGTCTCTACTTGCCATCTGATCTTTAATAAAGCAAACAAAAACATACAGTGGGGAAAAGAATCCCTATTCAACAAATGGTAGAAATGAATAACGACATATAAAGGACTGAAATTTGACCCACATCTTTCACTCCTTACAAAATTGCCTCAAGATGGATAAGAGACTTAAATCTAAGACACAAAATGATAAAAATCTTGGAAGAAAGTGTGGGGAAAATTGATGATGTTAGACAGGGAAAGATTTTATGACAAAGACTTCAGTGGTCATTGCAATAGCAACAAAAGTTAACAAATGAGACTTAATTAAGCTGAAATGCTTCTGCACAGCTAAGGACACAACAAGCAAAGCAAAAAGACAACCTTCAGAATGGGAAAAGATATTTTCAGGGTATGAATCTGACAAAGGGTTGATAACTAGAATCTACAGAGAAGTCAATTTAATCACAGAGTAAGAGTAAGCAATCCCATGTACCTCTGAGCAAGAGATATGAACAGAACCTTCTCTGACGAAGACAGATGAATGGCTAACAAAACTTTGAAAACATGTTCATTGTCCCTGATCCTCAGAAAAATGCAAATCAAAACTACCCTGAGGTATTACCTAATCCCAGTTAGAATAGACCATGTCACAAAGTCTCAAAGCTGCAGAAGCTGGCATGTATGTGGAGAGGAGGGAACACTTTTACTCTGTTGGTGGGACTGCAAACTAATACAACCCCTTCGGAAGGAAGCATGAAGAACCCTCAACAAACTCAACTTAGACATCCCATTTGATCCTGCAATCCCATTAAAAGGCATTCACCCAGAAGAAAAAAGATCAATTTATCATAGGACATTTCCACTAGACTTTTTATTGCATCTCAGTTTACAATGGCCAAAAGTGGAAAGCAACTTGGGAGGCTGAGGCAAAAGAATTGGTTAAGCCCGATAGTTTGAGGTTTCTATGAAATGCAACGTTAGGGCACTCTACCCAAGGTGACAGCTTGAGATTCTGTCTTAAAAAAAAAATAAAATCATGAAAACCACCTCAATACCAATCAAACCAGGAATGGATTATCAAGCTGTGGTTTATGTATACCATGGAATACTATTCAGCCATTAAAAAAGATAGAGACTTTACATCTTTTGTGTTAACCTGGATGGAAGTGGAATACATTCTTCCTAGTAAAGCATCACAAGAATGGAGAAGCAAAAATCCAATGTACTCAATTCTAATCTGAAGGTAGCAGAGGTCTAATACAAAGGGTGGGCTAGGGGAATGCGGGATCAGGAAGAGGGATAGAGGGAAGAGGATGAGGGATCATGGTGTGTGACACACTTCCTTAGCAGGGACACAATTACCAGAGGGACTTTACCTAACAACAACAATCAGTGTAATCTAATTCTTTGTATCCTCAATGAAACCCAAACAATAAAAAAAAAAGCCAAAAAAAGCCAGTCTTGTCAGTCATTTATTGATTTAATCATCTTTCAAAAAAGCCAACTATTGGTCTTATTCATACTGTTTTGCATTCAATTTCTGTGTCAATAATATCTATTATTCTCTTTATTGTATCAGTTGTGTTTGGGATTAATTTGCTACTTCCCTTTCATACATTTATAGAATCACTTTTTCACCTATTTATGCCAATTTTTTGGCTTTATCGTATTTTTTTTCATATTAAGTCATCTTTGATCAGAAAAAAATAAGGCTAGCGATTTTGTTCCTAGATGTCTTCCATGGCCAAGTGTATGATTATTTTTGAAATATGTGGTAATCAGTAAATGTAAATTAGGTCATTTTTTAACTGGGCTTTTTGAACTTGAGAAGCAGTTCATGAAATTGTATAATGACAACAATTACAAAAATGTTTTATTACAGGAATCTTACTGAGATAGGTTTGTTATCATCTTAAGAAGCAAAATGTCATGACACATGACAATACATATAATACTTTTCTCCTTTTAATTTTATCAATTTTGCTTCATGTATTTATAAGTCATGGGTTTTTGATATATTAATACAATTTAAAATTGACATAGATCTATTTTGTTTATGATTGTAATGTTATTAGTGACTTTTTTTTTTTTTTGCAGTTTTTGGCCGGGGCTGGGTTTGAACCTACCACCTCTGGTACAGGGGGCCAGCGCCCTACTCCTTTGAGCCACAGGCGCCATCCATTAGTGACATTTTTATCTTAAATTTTATTTCATGTGGTGTCATATAGCCTTACTATACTTTATTTTTTTCATTTAAATAATATATCCTTCACACACTTCAACTTTCAACATTTTTCTCTACATTTAAAATGTTTACTTTTTTTTATTTAAGTAGAATGAACAATATCTGACAGGAAAACCTGATGACTATAATTAATAAGCAAAGGTATACTTTAAAATAACTAAAAGAGAAGAATGGAAATGTTCCTCACAAAGAAATGTAAATGTATTTGGTGATGGTTACATCAATGACTTGATTAATTCCCATAGTATTTTTGTTTCAAAACTTCACATGTACACTACATATATACATAACTATTATTGCATAATAATTAAAATTTAAAACAAAAAATTTATACATTTAATATAACTATGATTTATTTTATGTTTGGTTGCCAACTTTAATTAGAATGTTTAATCTAAAAGTAGTTTTTAATTTATATTTACTATATTACTTTTTTATTTTATTTATTATATCTTTATTATATTCCATTTCTTTCTGTTAGTGCTATCTGTTGAATTGAGTAAAAATTTTTAAAGTCATAATTTGCTGATTACTACATAAACTTTGAAAAATAAATTTCTCCTCAATGAATCCCCAACAATACAAAAATTTTAAAAAAGGAAAAATAAATTTCTAATGAAAGTTATTAATTTTACTGATTCTTTCATATGATAAGCAACATAGAATACTTCAATTCTATTTAATCTTCCTCCCATATGCAATTTTTGTCATGTATTATAATATTTTGTGTTTAAAAATTTTAAACATATTAATACTATGATTATATTCAGTTGATTGTAATTTGGTTTTATTCCACATTTACTTTTAGTGTGGTCTTGATTATTTACTCTGTAAGTTTGTGAGCTTCCATCTGGGATCATTTTCCTTCAAAAAGAAGAATTTTTTTGAGTATATTCCTTAGTTAAATACTAGTAATAAATTCTAAATTTTGATTTTGCAAACAATGCTTAATATGCCTTTATTTTCATTTGTTATTAATTCATGTCTTTCCTTCTGAAATAGCATTACATTCTTTATAGTATTCATGGTAGTTAAAATTTTTCATTAGAACCTTGATAATACCATACAATTACCTTTTGCTTTCCATTGGCATTCAATTAGATGTCAGTCATAATTGTTTGATCTGCTGACAAATTACTATAACTTTAGTATGTCTTCTGCTTTGGATTTTTAAAAGACCTTTAATATTTTTTTTTTTTGACCTTTAATATCTTGTTAGATTTCTTTCATTAGTTTTTGAAAAATTATAGACATTTTATCTTTGTATATTGCTTCTTGCTTTTTCATGTTATTTTCTCTTTGTGAGACTTGCTTACATAACAAACAATTTTACAATGTCCCACTAATTTCTTCACTCTTTTAGTTTCAATTATCTTGTTCTTTAATTCTGAAATTTTTCTTTTGACTGGTCTTCCTATTCACTATTCCTCTTTTCATCTATTTCTAACATACTATCATTTTCATTCAGCTGATATTTAATTTTACATGTTAAAATTTTTAGTTTTAGAATTTTTGTTTTATTTTTATATTTTACAGTTTTATAGCAAGATTCTACATCAATTGTTGTAGAATTTAATCACAATTATTTTAAATCCAGCATCTTATGTCTTCAAATATTTGTACATTGTTTTTACTTCATTTTTATTGCTTGAAATATTTTCTCCAGCTTCCTGTAACATCCTATTTCTATTCTTAGCTATATTTTTAGAAATGCTAAGCATTAAAAATAAAACTTGCATATACTTATATTAGTTGCTACTAATAATTTTCCTTCAAAGTAACTTATTTTCATTTTTGCAAGTGTTAGGCTGAGGATAAATTAACTGAGATAATTTAATACAAGATTCCAGTTCCTTGAAAATTGGTTATTTTCTGTTCAGTGCTTACTTTTAAGAATCAGCCCTTCTGGGGCCAAATTATAAAAGAAAGAAATATTAAATTGTTTTAGCAATAGAAGGATAAAAGAGAGCTCTTACTTATTTGATGAGCACTGAAGTTCAGTTTTTATCCAGCCTCAAATCTGCAGAGCTCTCCTTTAAAGATATTAACATTTTACTCTATAATTTTGAAATTGATACATGCCCATTGAAAAAACATGTCAATATTTGATGCTTTCTTCTTCTTAACTCTCTAAATCTCATTACCTTCATAGCTCTTTGATGACTTTAATCCAATTTTTAAAATATTTTCTATAATTTCTACATGTGTTCACATTGGAAGGACATATCATAAGCAACCTACCAATAGTTAAAAGTATAACTCATGTCAAGCATTTATAACCTATAGGCAGCTCCTCCTCCTCCTCCCCCTCCTCCTTTTATCATAGAGATAGAGTCTGGCTGGTCTTACTCTTAGCCTCAAGTGATCCTCCCCACGGGAGCTTCAAAAAGCACTGGGATTACAGGTGTGAGCCAGTGCACCTGGCCAAAATACATAGTTGTATTTGTATATTTTATAAGCAAGATGTGTAAAATATAGGCAGTATAAAATCATACATAACATTTAAAGTTCTGAAAGTAGAAACTTTATAATCTTTTATTTCTTTTAATAAAATTTCTATATAAAACATAAGTATGAGCTATTCTATTTTAGCAAATAATTTTGAATATCACCATTACATGCTAGAAATAAGTCTAAAATTACTTAAATATAGAATAAAGATATCTTTCCTGTTTTTAGTACAAATTCTATATACCGTGATTTTTTGCAACACCTCTAGAGATAATTATTGAAAACATTGATTCATTAATTTCGATTTTAATTGTAAAATATCCCATTCAAATTATGACCCTAACATAATGTTACTCAAAATTGATGTCATTTTGTTAAAGGCCAAAGTAACTTCAGTTTATGATAATTTTATACACCTGCATAATCTATAGTCTAAGAAATAGATAATAGGCCACAATAACTCTACTTTAATGAAGCTACTAAAGTAAAGACATTTTTACATTCAGTACCCTTCAAACATGCATCACTTGCAAGTGTATGCCTTTTCCCAGATGTCTATTTATGCTGAAGAATAGCTTTTTGGAATGTTTTTGCGTTAAAGTTCTTTTACTTCCATCAACTCCCAAATGGATTAATAAACTGTGGTATATGTGTACCATGGAATACTTTACACTTTTTTTTATTAACCAGGATAGAGCTGAAGCACATTCTTCTTAGTAAAGGACTCATATGAAACCAATAGACAAACTACACCCCTACACAACCAGAGAGAAAAACACAATTAAAATCAAGTGGGAGAAGGGACCATTGCTAAACTCTCACCTAGAGTGCACAGTGTAAGGTAAACTCTCACCTAGAGTGCAGACCCAATAGATGAAAGGCTAAACTACAACTTGAACTTTACCTTAGAAAGGTAAACATTGTAACCTAATCCTTTGTACCCTCATACAAGAGTGTGCTGCACTTTCTTCTCAGTTTTGCTTCTGTGTGCTCCCTGGCCTCCTGGGATTAGTTCATAAATCTCCCCCAGGTCCCTGAATAACATGATGGGGTGTATGGTAACTGGCTTGCAGGCGTATTGCTCGGTCCATGAAGGTTAATCCCTGACCAAGTCAGGGTGACTAGTCCTGAGTTCCCTACGGGGTACTCAAGCAGGGGTGAGGACCCTCCACTTCAGGGTGTGCTGGGTTCTGATGGAGCAGCCAGGCAAGCAGCACCAGGGAGGACCAGTGAGCAATGCTCTTAGTTCAAGCACCTCTTAGTCTGCTGAAGGTCTCTAAGAGGAAATAGTTAATCCCCACTCTTTGTGGATGCATCCGTGTAGTGAACAAACCAACAAAGCAGCAGTCACGCAGGAGAACCCCAGCTCAAAACTCTTAATTAGCAGCTGTGTGTGTGTGGGGGGGAGGGGGCAGGAAAGAGAAAGTCTGAATGGAGAAGAGCAGGCATTCTGGTCATTTCTGTCCCCTCTCTCCAGGAGGCAGCCTGCTTGGAATGCACAGATCTCCTAGGAGCCACCTGTCCTTCATGGCTTCTTGCAGGTGTAGCTATAGTTGGGAATGTTCATGTGGAAATGGGTGAGATGAGAACTGAGGGGCTGAAGCCCCCTGGGAGGACAGGGGTGCACAGCGGGTGGAGAAACAGTTGGATGCCTGCTGGCTTGGTTTGGGCCTATAAAGTTACCGGAAACAACACCAAGGGCACTGGCAGCCTGGTGCATTGTCCTCAAGAAGCTCCAGATTCACTGGCAGTGGCTGATGTTTGGCAGATGAGGGTCAAAAGACTGTTGGCCCTGGAATCCTGCTGTTTCCAGAGAAGTGAGAGAAGGAGAAACAAACACTCTGACATGTTTTGTTTTTTTTTTTTACTGGGTTTTAAGCCTCTTGTGGAATCGCTGGTAGTTTCTGGCACTTTTACCTTGGAATTATACCTGATAATATGTTTTGTTTTTCCCTTTTTTCATTTAAAACTTTTCCTTCTTTCTGAAACAATATTTCAGCTGATGTCTCTGGTCAGCCATCTTGTCTTTCTCAACAATCCTGCTGTTATAGTTAAGCTAGAAATTCAATGTTTTAGGCAATAGCAAAAAAAAAAAAAAAAAAAGAAAAGAAAAATGTGTGAGTCATGTGCCCAAGTCAGAATATATCAAGGTGTTCAAGTGTAATGATACTGTCATTGTATATGCTTGAATCAAGAGACTATTATTGAGGTCAATATATTATTAATTTTCTGTATATTTATAGGATAGTTTATTTACAAATAATAAACATTGATCATTCTGGTACTTTTTTTGTGAACCAATGAAACAAAGCTCAATCTCTTTAAGCATAATAATAGAATGGTATGCTGAATTTGTATATATGGACATATTTTTAGAAACGATGTTGTTTCTTTGCCAATCATCCATTGTAAGATCACTTTATAGATTGGAAGGTGGGAGATGGAATCATTTTTATTATAGGCCCCAGAGTACTGTAGCCTGATGCTCACCTTGTGTACCTGTGAACAGTTGTGGCAGGAGAGGAATTCCTACAGGCTTTAAGGCTTGGCCTTGACAGCGGGAACAGGGATACCCTTAGAGACAGAGAGAGGCCATGTTAAAAATATTTCTAGGATTCCTGGAGAGTGGTGCACCCAGGGAGGGCCTGGAAGCTGTGTGCCCCTTACCATATACCACGTCATACTTGGCCCTGTGCATCCCTTCATTGGTATCCTTTGTAATATCCTTTATAATTTTAAAAAATGTAAAGGAAAGCTTAAACCAAGCTATGTAGTATAAAGAGACATCTTTTTTGTTTGTTCTGTGTTCTAAGAGAAAGTTAATATCCTACATTCTATCATAAAGAGACTTACATTAATCAGCCTAGATTAAGTGGAGATAGTTAACTTCACCTATCTTGGCAGTAGGAATCCATGGATGTGATTTTTAGCAGAGTATTATCAATCCTAAAACTTCATTTACATGAAATATTACAGTATTATTTGGGAGGTGTTGCTATATTTTTAAGATCTATTAATGTTGGTTTATCTTTCAATTATTCATAATTTCCTTTAATCTTTTAATCTAAGTTCTCCATTAGTAATTTAAATACATTCAAATTACTTTTTCTAAATCTTTGCCCTTTATACTGAAGATCACGGCTATCTGTCTTAGTTTGTTTTTAATTTTTGGTTTAGTATCCTTTTTTCCCTCATATATTACAATTTTTACTTTGGACTAGACTTTGGTGTTGATAAATTGAAAACCATCAGGATTGTTATATGCCATGAAGCATTTTTTTTTTTTTTTTTCATAATATGTTACTTACGGCTTGATTTTAGGTTCTGTTTGTACATGTCTACATGTAAAAAATCTAAGTGGTTTTCCAAGTCCTTCTAAAACAGTAGAATTTAATTTTCAATTTTGTCTTCCCTGTGGATTTTGCAGGGTTTACTTTTACATTTTAAGGTAAGCATTGAATAATCTATCCAAATCATAAAAAGTGTGGCTCTTTTTTTTTATTGCAATAGATTTGGGAAGTTGAAGTGTTTTTGTTACATGGATGAATTGTATAGTACTGAAGTCAGGGTTTACGGTATACCCATAAAACGTGGTTTTTATTGCCAATTTATAATGTCACAGTTGAATACTTGGGGTAGTAATAAGGTCTGTACATCACAACATTTCCACAGGGCTGCTTGGTATGTAGTGTTTAGGCTCTGCTATCAATCCCGTAGCAACTTCTCCCTGGTAAATCTCATGTGATGTTGGTCTAAGCATGTATTGATCAGCACTTGGCCACAAGAGCTCAGGAACTACCCACTTAGACTTCTAGAGTTGCCCTTGGGAAATATTCTTCTCTTGACTGCTCTTGACTGCCTCTGCTGTTTTAAGCCATCTCTTCCACTCTGAATTGTGATCTTACCCTTCTCCACTCAGTGGGGTTGTCATATTCTTCTTAAAAAACAACTTTCTATGCATTCAGGAACTACAGCATAGTCGGAGAGCTACACTAATGTGGGGTCTTACAGCATGAATTTCCATCATCCTGAAATTGCAGTCTTATGCTTTTGAATCATGAAAAGCATTTGTCAAATATATATTTTCTCACATATTTTGTCCAAATTTATGTTTTTTAGATGATTAAGAATAATCTGATGTTATTCTTCCAACACCAAAGTAAAAGCTATTCAAATATATTTTCATTGTATTATTTTCTACAAAATAGAACAAAATTAAGATATGATGCTTTCAGAAAGCATTTAGATGATTAAGAATTTCCCATGCAATTTTTCCTATGGAGTTTTGAATTTTGCTTTTATCTTTTAATAATAATTAAAATAAGTTTATTTTTAAAGTATACAGGAGATATTGGATCAGAGAAAGATTCCTATTGTTTATTTACCAATCAAGTAATGACCTTAGGTCTCCAACAAAAACTACAGATCAATATCTCTTATGGATAGAGATGCAATAATTCTCCATAAAATCTTAGAGAACTAAATTCACCTGCACATTAGAAGTAAATAAACCATCACAAACAATTGGGCTTCATAACAGAGAGGCAAGTATGGTTACACATATGCAATCTATACATGTAATTCAGTAGATGCTAAAACATTTTGATCCAGCATTCCTTCTACTATGTATTTATCCAAAGGCGGGGAAAAAAGTATTTTATAAAAATGACACTTGTATTCTAATGTTTATAGAAGCACAATTAAAATTACAAGAATGTGGAAACAATATAAGTGCCCACCAACAGTTTGATGAGGATATTTCAGATTGTATATGAAAGCAGCACATTGTACCCCTTGATTGCACTAATGTACACAGCTATGATTAACAATAAAAAAAAAATGTGGGATATAGAGATAGAGAGTGGTAAAATGGCCTACAGGAGCCAGATTTCAACAAAGCTTCCCAAGAAGGAGAGATAAAGGACAGAAAGTTCTCAAGAAAGCTGAAGGTCAGGAGCTGAGCTAAGAAAGAAGATTGAGGAGTGCACATCATCCCTGCTAAGGCAAGCTGCACCTCTAAGGAAATAAACTACAGGTACAATACCAATTGTCAAGAGGATGAGAGACCCCCCTCCTGCAAGAAAATGGCTTGCTGTGTGCTCTTTACAAGTGGGCACTGTCAGAACACCTCTTATTGTATCTCACAGGAGACAGCCACTAAATAAACACCAAGACTCTTTCTCCAGAGAAATCTCAACTGTGAGCCTAAGCATTCTCCTGCCTGGCATAAAATTGAACTAATATTTTCCCCTCAATTCTGAACTCCCTGTCCACCCCGCCCCCCTCTCTTGGCAAACTGAAAGCCTGTCCTCTGCAGAGCCTAGAGTGTTTGGCAATTCCTACACAGGTCTGGGCATAGTATGGGCCACTGCATGACTGTGCTGAAAGTGACATGGGTGGAAGTTGGGTATTTAGGGAGAGGGAGTCAAGCAGGAGAGAGAGTAGCATGGCCCCATGACAGTGTGGAGGTGGTGATGAGGTTCATTTCCTGTGATAGATTATAGAGAAACACTACCCATTTATCTTAACTATTGAAGGGAGTGGGGCCTCAACCTGGGGATGGAGAGCTGGCTGTAAAGCATGGTTGAGACAGAGACACAGACTCAGGGAGAGAGAAATACACACTGTGGCAGTACTCGCCCACTGATGGCAGTGATCACACCCTGGGACTGATGCTAGTGGTGCACTCCCCAGATACCATAGAGCAATGGAGGAAGCCAGACTTCAAGCTTCTCGAGGTTGCCCCAGTGGCAGAGTGTGGCACAGGAGCAGGCACTGACTCCCCTTTGACTCTGGAAGGTGCATATCCCTGGTGTCTTTCCTCACTGAGTAAAGCCAGGCCATAGCCCTGCAGGGTTACCAGTGGCAGAGCAAGGCTGTGGCATAAAGCAGGAAAGAAGGTGACAATCCCCCTGGACTGACTCTTTGGCTGATGGGCCTTCTTGACCCTGTTTAGCACCAGAGGCAGATAAATTCCAGCCTCTTGGTTTCCAAGATGAAGTTTCCTGTGGATCCTTGCTGTCAGGTTGCTGGACACTGTTTGAATACTCTCTTTTGAACAGTGATTGTTCAAAAATCACTGGGACAATTCGTTTGGAACTCTTGACCTGGGCTGTCCACCTGGGCACCCTCCAAGGTTGAGCCATGGTTATGCTAAAGTGAGAAAGATTTATTTTCCTCTTGCAATTGTCACTAGAGAGTAGCAGGGTGTCTCTAGGGTGTGCTTGTATCTCCCCAAGCTGAGATTTCAGCCTAATTCAGTGATTTAGTAGGATGGAAAAGAGGCTAGCTGCCTAAGACAGAGCCAGCTTGACATATCACACCAATGAGGTCCTCAGAGTCTCTGGCTCTAGGTCTGAAAGGGAATTTTGTGAAACTGTAGGAGAAAAGCCACAAACTCTAATCCCAGATCTTTGGTAAAGGGCTGGTTAAATACATACAATTCCTAGAACCCTCAATCCAATCTCACCCTACCAGTTTTAATGCAAAAACAGTAGAAAATAATCATGCGGCAGAGCCAGAGGAAGACCTCTGGCAATGTAAATAATCAGAGTAGATCAACTCCCACATGGAATAACAAAGGAGATATGACTGAAGATGCCATTCATAAACAAATGGATGAAATGTTGAAATAAAAGTCAGAATATGGATGGCAAATAAAATAAAATGGAGGAAAAGATAGAAAAAGAAATCCAAAGAATGGCACAAAACTTGTCTCAAGAAATTCATGAATTTAAAGAGAAAGTCATCAAAATGAAAAAAAGAGATAGCAGAGGTCAAGGAAATAAAAAAGTTATTCAAGGAGCTTCTAAATACAGTAGAATCCCTGAGAAATAGAGTTGACCAGACAAAAGAAAGGATCTTTGAAATTGAAGACAAAGCTTTTGAATGTTTTCAAATGCTCAAAGAGGTAGAAAAATGGAGAGCAAGAACTGATCATTCCCTGAGAGAATTGTGGGACCACTCCAAAAGATCAAACGTTTGTCTTATAGAAATTCCTAAGATGATGGTTCTATAAACACAGATGCTCTACTCCAAGATATTAGGAAGGAGAATTTCCCAACCACTGCAAGAGATACTAAAATTCAGGTAGTAGACAGTTTCAGAAGCCCAGCAAGACTCAATCCAAATATCACATCTCCTAGACACATTGTAATTAACTTTGCCAAAGATAATATAAAGGAGAAAATTCTCCAAGCATCCAGACTTAAGAAAAACATTAACTACAAAGGGAGAAATATTAGAATGACTGCAGATCTCTCAGCTGAAATTTTCAAGCCAGAAGAGTCCCACCATTGACCTCCAATCTCCTAAAACAAACAACTTCCAGTTTCATTTGTGATGAAGAAATCAAATATTTCCCTGACATACACATGTTGAAGAAATTTGCCATAACTAAACCAGCTCTCCAGGATATCCTCAGACTTATTCACCACAATTTCCAGGACAATGGCCCACCACTAAAGTAAAATCACCCGGATTTTTAAACAAAACCTATCTTTCACAGTAGGGAAAGGATTAAAAACATCCACTGGACATTTGAAAAACATGAATGACACCCAAAACACTACCATACTTATAAATTCTCTCAATTAATGTGAATGGATTAAATTGTCCACTGAAGAGGCATGGGTTGGCTGACTGGATACATAAACTCTTGCCAGATATCTGTTGCATACAAGAGTCTCATCTTAATTTAAAGGAAAAAAAATAGGCTCAGGGTGAAGGGATAGACATCTATAATATAGGGAAATGGAAATCAGAAAAAAAGCATGGGCTGCAATTTTGTTTGCAGATACAATAGGCTTTAAACCAACAAAGATAAGGAGAGATAAAATAGTCACTGCATATTTGTCAAGGGAAACACTCAACGTGAAGATATTTCATATACTTCTTAGTAAAGTATCTCAAGAATGGAAGAAAAAGTATCCAATGTACACAGCCCTACTATGAAACTAATTTATGGCTTTCACATGAAAGCTATAACCCAGTTATAACCTAAGAATATGGGGAAGGGGGAGGGGGAGGAGGGAGGATGATGGGCAGAGGGAGGGTGATTGGTGGGATTACACCTGTGGTGAATCTTACAAGGGTACTTGTGAAAGTTAGTAAGTGTAGAGTATAATTGTCTTAACACAATAACTAAGAAAATGCCAAGAAGGTTATGTTAACCAGTGTGATGAAAATGTGTCAAACTTTATAAAACCAGTGTATGATGCCCCATGATCACATTAATATACACAGCCATAATTTAATATTAATTAAAAAAATTGACATTTATGCTCCCTACCAGAATGCTCCTCAATTTATAAAGAAAACCCTAACATGTATAATAGTTGGAGATATTAATACACCTTTGGCAGTTTTTAGATACATCCACAAAGAAAAAGCTGAAAAAAGAAATATTGGAGTTAATCTTGACCCTACAACAAATGGACTTAGACATCTGTGGGACATTTCATCCTAATAAAACTGAATACACATTTTTCTCATCAGTCCATGGATCATCCTCCAAAATTGATTATATATTCAGAAACAAGTCTAACCTCACCAAATTTAAAAGAATAGAAATTATTCCTTGTATATTTTGGACCATCCTGGAATAAATGTTAAGCTCAATAGCAACAGGAATCTTCATACTCAAAAAAAAAATCATGGAAACTAAATAACCTTATGCTGAATGATAGCTGGGTCAAAGACGATATTAAGAATGAAATCACCAAATTTTTGGAGCAAAATGATAACAGAGATACAAATTATCAAAACCTGTGGTATACTGCAAAGGCAGTTATAAGAAGTAAATTTATAGTATTGGAAGCCTTCATCAAGAAAACAAACAGAAAGCAAGTCAAGAACTTAATGGATCATCGCAAGCAAGTGGAAAAGGAAGAAAATTCCAATCCCAAATCCAATAGAAGAAAAGAAATCACCACACTTAGGGCAGAATTAAATGAAATTTAAACCAAAAGAATTATTCAGAAGATAAACAAAACAAAAAGTTGCTTTTTTAAAAAATTGATAGACCTTTGGCTAACCTAACCAGAATCAGAAAAGTAAAATCTCTAATATCAATCATAAATGATAAAGGAAAAACAATAATAAACACCTCAGAAATCCAAAAAGTCTTCAATGATTACTACAAAAAACTCTACTCTCTACTCTCAGGAATATGAAAATCTGGTGGAAATGGACCAACACCTGGAAGCACACTACTTTCTAGACTCAGCCAGAAAAAAAATTAGAAATTCTGAATTAGATCTATACCAAGCACTGAAAAAGCATTAACTATATGAAATCTCTCAAAAAAGAAAAGTCCAGGACCAGATGGTTTCACATCAGAATTCTACCAAACTTTTAATTAGAAACTAGTAACCACATTACATAACTTTTTCCAAAACATAGAAAAAGAAGAATACTTCCCAAAAGATTCTATGAAGCAAATATAACCCTGATACCCAAACCAGGAAAGGACCCAACAAAGAAAGAAAACAAAAGACCAATATCATTAATGATTATCAATGCAAAAATATTCAATAAGATCCTAGCAAACAGAATTCAACAATATATCAGAAAAATTATACACTGTGGTCAGGTTGGTTTTATTTCAGGGTTACAAGTTTGGTTCAACGCATGTAAATCAATATATATAATACATCAGATAAATAAAATAAAAAACAAAGACCACATGATTCTCTCCATTGATGCAGAAAAAGCTTTTCATAATATCCAGCATCCTTTCATAGAACACTCAAAAAAATATAGGTTTAGAAGGTTCATTTATGAAATTGATAGGGGTCATCTATAGCAAATACACAGCCAATATCATACAGAATGGAGTAAAATTTAAAACATTTCCACTCAGATCTGGAAATAACAAGGATGTCCATTGTCTCTTCTGCCATTCAATATAGTAATGAAAGTCTTAGCCATAGCAAACTGGTAGAGAAGGTGATCAAGGGTATAAAGATGGGGTCAGAGGAAATCGAACTCTCACTCTTTGCAGATGATATGATCCCATACCTGGAAAACCCCAGGGACTCAACTACAAAACTCTTAGAAGTGATCAAGTAATAAATCAGTGTCTCAGGATACAAAATCAATACCTACAAATCAGTAGATTTTTATATGCCAACAACATTCAAGCTTAAAATATGGCCAAGGACTCTATTTTTTTTTTTTTTTTACAATAGTGCCAAAGAAAATGAAATATCTTGGATTTTACCTAACATAGGACATGAAAGATCTCTATAATGAGAATTATGAAATTCTGAGAAAAGAAATAGCTGAAGGTGTTAACAAATGGAAAAACATACCCCACTCATGGCTGGGAAGAATCAACATTGTTAAAATATCCATCCTACCCAAGGAATTATAAAATTAATGCAACCCCTATTAAAGCACTATTGTCATACTTAAAGATCTAGAAAAAATAATGCTTCATTTTATATGGAATCAGAAAAAAACTTGAATAGCCAATAAATTACTCAGAAATAAAAACAAATCAGGAGATATCACTTTACCAGACTTTAGGGTATACTATGAATCAATAGTGATCAAAGGTGGCACCTGTAGCTCAGTGGGTAGGGTGCTGGAAACATACACTGAGGTTGGCAGATTCAAACCTACCCTCAACCAGCTAAAACAGCAATGACAACTGCAACAACAACAAAAACAAAAACAACAAAAAATAGCCAGGCATTGTCGCAGGCGTCTGTAGTCCCAGCTACTTGGGAGGCTGAGGCAAGAAAACTGTTTAAGCCCAAGAGTTTGAGATTGCGGTGAGCTGTGATACCATAGAACTCTACCCAGGGTGACAGCTTGAGACTCTGTTTAAAAAAAAAAGCTATCAAAACAGCTTGGTACCAGCACAAAAATAGAAAAGTAGATTTATGGAACAGAACAGAAAACCAAGAGATGAACCCAGCCACTTATCATCATTTGATCTTTGATAAGCCTATCAAAAGCATTAATAGGAGAAAGATTTCCTATTTAACAAGTGATACTGGGTTAATTGGCTGGCTACCTGTAGAAGACTGAAACTGGATCCTCACTTTTCACCATTAACAAAAAGTGATTCTCACTGGATAAAAGATTTAAACTTAAGCCATGAAACTAAAAAATTCTAAAAGAGAGTGCAGGAAAAATGCTGAAGAAATTGGCCTGGGGGAATATTTTATAAAGAGGACCCCCTCTTGTCAATTGAAGCAACACCAAAAATATATTACTGGGATCTGATCAAATGAAATAACTTCTGCCCAGTCAAGAGCACAGTGATAGCCTTCAGAATGGGAGAAGATACTTGCAGATTATGTTTCTTACAAAAATCAAATAACCAGAATCCATAGAGAACTCAAACTAATCAATAAGAATAAATAACTCTATTTTTTTTTTTTTTTTTTTTTGGTGTGGGCAAGAGACACAAACAGAGGCTTCTCTGAAGAAGACAGGTGCATGACCTAAAATTATGAAAAAATACTCATCATCTTTAATCATCAGAGAAATGCAAATCAAAACCACTTTAAAGTATCATCTAACTCCAGTAAGATTAGCCTACATACCCAAATCCCAAAACTACAGAGGTTGGCATGAATGCAGAGAAGGGAACAGTTCTACAATGCTGGTGGGAATACAAGCTACTACAACCATTTTGGAAAGAATTTTGGAGAATAATCAAGGAACTAAAAGTAGACCTAATATTTGATCCTGCAATTCCTCTACTAAATATATACCCAGAGGACCAAAAATCATTTTAAAACAAAGTCATTTGCAACAGAATGTTTATTGCAGCCCAATTCATAATTGCCAAGTCATGGAAGCATCCCAAGTGCCCATCAACCCATGAATGAATTAAGATATTGTGGTATATGTATACCATGGAATACTATGCAGTCATAAGAAAGACGGAGACTTCACATCTTTTTTGTTTACATGGATTGAGCTGGAACATATTCTTCTTAGTAAAGTATCTCAAGAATGGAAAAAATAAAAGTATCCAAAGTACTCAATACTATTATGAAATCAATATACAATCACCTACACATTCATATATAAATGGTAAAAGATAACTGTAGTCCAGAAAGAAGGAGGGAAGAAGAGAGGGAGCAGGGAGGGCAGGCGGGATGTCTGGAGGAGGAGGTGTATTTGGTGGAACCTCTCTGTTCATAATGCAATGGTGCATTTCAAAACTATTAGGAATAGAGTATAAATGCCTTACCACAACAAATAAGTAAGTAGAGCTGGTTATGTTAATCAGTTCAATGTAAGCATTCCACATCATATATCAAATCAGCACATTGTAGCCCATAAATTCATTAATGTACACAGTTATGATTTAGTAAAGGAAAAATGAATAAAAATGTAGGATATGTATGCTGTGGAGTACTACTTAACCATAAAAAAAGATGGCGATCTTGTATCTTTTGTAACAACCTGGATGAAACTAGAGACCATTTTTTCTAAGTGCAATATCACAAAAATGGAAAAACAAACACCAAATATACTTTTTTTTTATCTTTTTTTTTTTATTATAGATAAAAATATGCACCATAGATGTGGCCCAACCCATTACCCTCCCTCCACCCAAACCTCCCCCCTCCCTTCCCCTTCCTTGGTCCTTTCCTCATAGTCTTGAGGTATAGTTGGGTTATAGCC
>CAUYPK010159334.1:0-27897 GCA_963574355.1 Loris lydekkerianus | reverse complement strand
GACAAACACTCACACAAAAGCATATAATTTTAACAATAATATATTAAACACATAATATAACATGCTCAGTCAGGTGTTTTTTGTTACCTTGTTGGAGCTGCATGCGGCTCGAGAGCCGCATGTTCGCCACCCCTGGTCTATGGCATCAGAATTGCTGGGTGGTTGGTTAAAGTGGGGAATCAAACTGTCACGTGTGTGTGCGCGCACACACAGGCATGTATTTATAGCTGAAACATTTTATTTTTAACTAAAATCCACAATTTTGAAAAGCAGATTAATCAACAAACTATTTCTGGCCTTGAGTGCTCAACAAGTGGATTCCAAGGGGAATTTTTTTCAGGATCCAAGCTATAAACCTTTTGATGCTGCCAACTTTGGGAGTAAAGGTATTGCTTTGAGAACAGGTGCAAATATTGGTGTTCTCAAACATCTTTTTTGAACCACACCCATTATGCAACTGTTCATAATTTATCATTTCAGGTTATTTTAAAAGGAGCAAGAACTAAGGATTTCCAAAATAATCTATTTCTCTCAATTTTTTTTTTTTTTTTTTTTTTTTTTTATTAGCCAGAGTCTGACTCTGTCACTCCGGGTAGAGTTCTGTGGTGTCATAGCTCACAGCAACCTCAAATTCAATCCTCATGCCTCAGCCTCCTGAGCAGCTGGGACTCCAGGCAGCTGCCACAGTGGCCAGCTAGTTTTTCTATTTTTAGTAGAAACAGGGTCTCACTCTTGCTCAGTTTGGTTTGGAATTCCTGAGCTCAGGCAATCCACCTGCCTTGGCCTCCCAGAGTGCTAGGATTACAAGCATGATCCACTGCGCATGGTCTCTCTCAATTTTTATGCTCTTCTCTCCAAACCTTTTATAATGGTCTCACTGAAGCCCATTTTGGCATCTTCTTTAAGCCACTTATTGTTATGTGTTTCCACAGCATTCACGTAGTGTCAAGAGAAAAAGCCTTATTTAGTCATATAAAATTAAAGTGAAATATAGCATAATATTAAATAAGTTACATAATTACAAAAACAAAGTACTGCTGGTCAAACGCAACCAAATTGAGAAATTAACTGATTCTTAGTAAGCCTACAATTGAGCTGTAGAAGCTCCTGGACAAGCTGGAAGGAAGCACGCCCTCTGCGAGATTACCCGAGTGCCTTCATTGCACTCGCAGGGGGTGTGGAGGGTGCTGGCTGAGTAGAGGATGACCCAAAAAGCTTGCCATGTACTCCTCTCCACGATGCTTAGTCTGTGAAATTAGCAAAAATGTGCTATATACTTCTTGTATATATACTCGATATCACGGTTCTTACATTTGGGGCGTGCTCAAATATAACTTTAATGATGTTGGCCTCACCCTCCCCTTCTGTCTCCTCTTTAGGAAACAGTGAGCTTGTATCCCTTTCAGATACACAGCATTGCACTTTCAACATTCGCATCTTTAATCGGCCCATTTGGAGGCTTCTTTGCCAGTGGATTCAAAAGAGCTTTCAAAATCAAGGTGTGTGTTTCGCTTCTTTGTTACTTGGTTATTAGAGACTATAACCTACCTGGATTGAGTTCACTCTTGGTCTACATGAAGCCCCTGGGCAGAAACTTCTCCAGCCTCTCAGAAACACTGCCTGCTTGATCTGAGTGTGTTCTTTCTGGTCAGGTTTTGGTCATGTCACATTCAGACATTTCAAAGTGTTATGTCAATCTCTTTTATACAAAGGGCATATGTCCCATAATGTTGGGATGAACAGAGAGTCTCCATCTTTCAAGTGCTCCTTCTAAGAATCCAGCCATGAATTGTCTGCTGCTTGTTTTTTGGCCACAGTCTTTTTTATTTCTTTTATTTTTTACTTTTTAAAAGAATTTATTTATTTATTTTTAATTTAATTTTTTTCCTTTTGTTTTTTGAGAGAGAGTCTCACTCTGTTGCCCTGGGTAGAGTGCTGTGGTGTCATAGCTCCCAGCAACCTCAAATTCTTGGGCTCAAGTGATCCTCTTGCTTCAGCCTCCTGAGTAACTGGGAGTACAAGTGCCCGCCACAATGCCCGGCTAGTTTTTCTATTTTTTTTTTTTTTTTAGTAGAGACAAGGTCTCACGCTTGCTCAGGCTGGTCTTGAACTCCTGAGCTTAAGCAGTCTGTCTGCCTTGGCTTCCCAGAGTGCTGGTATTACAGGCGTGAGCCACTGTGCCCAGTTGGCCACAGTCTTACTGGAAGGGACAGGTTGCAGAGTGTTTGGATTTGTAACTAGCTGTTCACATTGCTGGCCCCGAGTCCTCATGCCCTTTCTGTAAAGGGCAAATGGTAAGCATATTAGGCTTTCCAGACCACAGCTTCACCTCTGAGTCTGCTGCTCCAGTGAAACCCCCTCACCCACAGAGAAGATGTAGGTGAAGGGGCCTTGCTGGCTTTCTTTTTCTTTTCTTTCTTCTTTTTTGAGACAGAGTCTCACTCTGTCACTAAGGCTAGAGTGCCAGGACCTCAGCCTAGCTCACAGCAACCTCCTGGGTTCAAGCGACCCTGCTGCCTCAGCCTCCCAAGTAGCTGGGACTGCAGGTGCCTCCATTCACATCTGGCTGGTTTTTCTATTTTTAGTAGGGATTGGGGGGGGTGGGGGGGACGACGGGGTCTTGCTCAGGACAGTCTAGAACTCCTGACCTCAAGTGATCTTCCCACCACAGCCTCCCAGAGTACTAAGATTACAGGCATGAGCCACTGTACCTCACCTTGGCTAGGTTTCATAATAAGACTTTATTTACAAAAATAGCTGTGGGCTGGATTTGGTTTGTAGAGTGTAGTTTGCTGATCCTTGTTCCGGAGATGTAAAATTACTCTGTTTTAAGTGAGATCATCCTAAAGTGACACCGTATCTTGGCAATTTTATCTTAGCCTCCTTCACAGGGCTGAGTTGAGGTGGAGTGTTGCCAGTAGAGAGGCTACTGGAGCTGGGGAGGTGGGGATGTGGGGGGAGCCTCTCTGAAGATGTGTCATCTGAGCAGAGATCTGAGAAGAGGAGACTGCGTCCTGCGGAGAAATCTAAGGAGAGCTCCTCAGTGCGGAAGAGGGGTGGGCTAAGCCCCTGGAAGGAGCCTGAGGTGGAGGGGAGGGGACGAGGCTGCCAGGCTTGGTGGGGCTGCTCCCTGCAGGGTCCTACAGGTCAGGGGCATACATTAGCTCAGGGGGCTCCTGCTGTGGGAACACGCTGTGTTAAGGAGAAGTACACTGTGTACACGGATGCAGGCCCTGTGCCTGGGGGCTCACTGCCCACGAGGGGGAGTGCATATCCACAGAGAGCCACAGGACGCCTATCTCGTGAAGACAGCTAGCAGCAGAGTGGGGTTACGGGCTCCTGGGTGCTCTGGTTAGTGGGGAAGAGAAGCAAGGACATGGCTGGCAAAAACCAATCAAAGAATTTTTCAATAACCATTTTAAACAGAAATGTCATATTTAGAATGGCATTTTGTGGTCTCAGGGACAGTCCAAGGTTTCTTGATCAATGCCGAGTTTGTTTTTATTTTTATTTTTTCATGTCTGAAGTGAAGAAGCGATTGCTATTGCATTGTAGGTGTTTTTAAGTTGCCTGAGTGAACTAGAAGAACAGTTAGTCCTGTTCATTTCCTGGGCACTCAGAACGTGAATATATCTGCCCAAAGTTGACTCCCATGGCCAACTACCGCAGTCCTCAGTTTGGCTACTTAATGGACTAGCATGTCTCAAGTGAGCGAGCTGTGTGATTTTCTTTTTATTCCAACAGTTAAAAAAAAGTATCATATTAGTAAAGTGTTTATTTCAAAGTAAGAACTGTTAGGGTAAACATGAGTTAGAATCAGTTGTACATCTGTTAGCCGCACTAAAATGTCAATAGCTACCAAATAACTTCCGATTAAACAAAAGGATAGGCCATAAAAAGTTAGATTAGTATAACAGCTGATAGAATTTTTATTTAGAAAATATTTTGTTAACTAAAAACATTCAGTGCTAGATTTAATAAATGTTTAATTAGTGTTTGGATGGAATAGGTTGATTCAGAAATTATTTTAGAATGAGCACATATTCAGAAAATATGGTTTTAATCTGTTTGATATGTTCTATTAATAGTATGTGTGTATTTAGTGAAAAAAATCAGTAGTAAAGTACAGTAGAACCTCCTTAGTTGACCACCTCCCTACATTGACCACCTCTTTAGGTTGATCTGATTTTATAGACTAGACACACACCACATGTTCTTTACCAACAGCGTGGGCCAAGTTCTTTATGTTGACCGGCCCGTTGTAGTTCCCCTTGGGTGGTCAACACAGAGGTTCTACTGTATTTATTTTCCTTCCAGAGTCTGTGATGCCAAGGAAACACTTATAGGTAGGAATTTTATAACAGGTGATTTTTTTTTGAAAATTTGCTAATATATTTGTTTGTTCTAAAGGATTTTGCAAACACTATTCCTGGACATGGTGGGATAATGGACAGATTCGATTGTCAGTATTTGATGGCAACTTTTGTGCACGTGTACATCACCAGTTTCATAAGGTACTTTTACATTAACAAATTGTTTAGATGATTTCTTTGAGTTCTCGCTTCTACTGACGTTAGTTTGAATAAGTTAACTTTTCCTGTCAGTGGTAATCTATAATATCAAAAGGAATAGCGGCCTTGGAGTTATCACCCTGAGAAGTATGGTTAAATTGTAATTGTTTTACATACGTTTGAACAACTCACAGAAAGTGGTAGTATACGTCATGGTCCTTAATGGGAGATGGTATTGGATTTGAAACATGAGATTTAACAGCGACTGTGGACACTGCAGTGCCCGTGAGTGCCAGGAGTCAGGAAGGCGAGAACATAAGCCCTCCAGTCCCTGGTCTCTGCTCAGGTCCTGTCACATGTCTATTTTTATTTCTAGTTTTATCAGTTTTTGCTGGATATACTTTGGGTTGTATTAGGTCTTTACAAGTTTAGGATTGTCACATCTCGTTGTTGAATCGACCCTTTGTCATTATACAATGTCCATCTTTATTGCTTGCCTGAAAGCCTGCTTTGTTTGATATTAGAATAGCTACATCAGCTTATTTTAGTTTGTTTGCATAGTAATTTCTGTGTTGTTCCTTTTATTTTTAGTATTTATTTATCTTTATATTTAAGTGCGTTTCTCTTTTAGAAGCTTGGAGCTGATTTTTTCTGTTTTTTTTTTTTTTTTTTTTAATAACTCATTGACAATCCGTCTCTTTTTATTTGGGGTATTTAATGTGTTAGAATTTTATTTATATGTATAAGTAATATATATAAATTTGAGGTTGGTATTAGTAATTATTTGTTAAATCTTTAGAACTTCATTTTCAGAAGATGACAGCTTCTTAGGGCATTAACTTAAACTCTGTCTTTTTTGTAATTTGCTGTTCTCTCAGTAGAGAGATCATGCTGGGCCATGTCATTCCCTCCTTTTGAAAGCAATTACTTAAGACTATTAGGAACAGAGATAGCGCCTGGATGCTGCTAGCTGGGAGCTCCTGCCCACAGGATTTTGCATTTAGCTGAATTGGCTGAAGGAGCCTTCTGTTCTGGTGGAGAGGAGCCCCTACTCTTGGCTTATGCGATGCAGTTGCTGAGTCTTTTTAAGAAATGTAATGAAACTAGCTGTCTTCACTCGAATGTGCGAGGCATATGGGCACCATTTCATGGCAGGTGAGCTGCAGGCACTGCAGTGACCATGGGGAGGCTCCTCGGGGCTCTTGTGCAATTTTTAAGTCACAGATTTGCAGAGTAAATAGTTCTCTGCTTGTCCTCACTGGGATACCGCTCTACAGCAGGTTATTTCTTTATTGCTGGGATTTCTATTTCCTGTAATTGTATTTGAACTGTCTATTGTAAATTACAAATTTCTTTACCCAGGAGAATCTTTCTTAGAATTCTGTGCCAGTCCACATATATTACTTACATTTTGCTTCAACGGGTTGGACTTTAAAGCAGATTTGCTTTGATTTGCTTTCTGTATTGGGGTTTAGCTAAGACTGACCTCCCTCCCCCACCCTCCCTCCTATCCTTCATAGGCTCTCACTTTGTTGCCCAGGCTAGAGTGCATTGGCATCATCACAGCTCACAGCAACCTCAAACTCTTGGGCTCTAGTGATCCTTTTGCCTCAGCCTCCCCAGTAGCTGGGACTATAGGTGTGCGCCACCACACTTGGCTGAGTTTTCTAATTTTGTGTAGAGACGGGGTGTCTCACTATGTTGCTCGGGCTGGTATTGAACTCCTGACCTGAAGCAGTCCTTCCACCTTCAGCCTCCCAAGTGCTGAGTCTTCCCACTTGCCAGGCTGGGAACTCTGCGCCGGGTCCTAAACCTGTGAACAAAGGCGAAGATGTGGCTCAGTGTACTTGTCCTTGTGTTTCGTCTCTCGAACTGTCGTGGTTTCCTGGGGATATTTCTTCAACAAAGTACCTTCCATCATCTGAAGTTTCTTTGAAGCTAAAAATTTTAATTGTGTTTTCATGCCTCTTTCTGGTTTGTCCTTATGGAAGGCTTTGTGTGTGTCCTCTGGATCTCAGGACTCGGTGTTTAGCCTCACCTTTCACTCAGGCGGCCCTGTTGAGAATTTGTGTAGTGCTTGGTTTGCACCCCCTGAACCCCCTTGTGGTGTTCTTGTGTTTTGTGTTTGCGCTTGCTCTCCACACCTGCCCGCTCTCCCCATGTGCTCCCTGTGTCCCCCATCCTGCGCCCCGTGTCTCCCCACCTGCGCCCCGTGTCTCCGCTCCTGCGCCCCGCGTCTACCCCCTGCGCCCCGCGTCTCCCCTCCTGCGCCCCGTGTCTCCGCACCTGCGCCCCGTGTCTCCGCACCTGCGCCCCGTGTCTCCGCACCTCCGCCCCGTGTCTCCGCACCTCCGCCCTGCGTCTCCCCTCCTGCGCCCCGTGTTTCCGCACCTGCGCCCTGCGTCTCCCCTCCTGCGCACCTGCGCCCTGCGTCTCCCCTCCTGCGCACCTGCGCCCTGCGTCTCCCCTCCTGCGCCCTGTGTCTCCCCTCCTGCGCCCCGTGTCTCCCCTCCTGCGCCCCGTGTCTCAGCACCTGCCCTGTGTCCACGGCGGCCTGTCTGGTTAGGGTCTTGTTAGAACTTCTGGGGGTGGGCGTAGCCATATCCTTTGCAACTTTATCTTAGGAGGAGGGGGATAAATTTGCATATGGCTGTGGTAGGCCTCCCAACGCCAACATCGGATATTAAAGTGAGCTCTTACTAATAGCGGTTTCAATTTTCTAAAGATTGCTACTCCATGCTTAAAGGAATGGTTTACTTTAAGTTGGGGACGTAGACCTCGTTCAGCCCTGTTAAAACAGCATGAACTTTGTCTTCTCTGCCTTGTCATCAGGGGTCCAAATCCCAGCAAAGTGCTACAGCAGCTGTTGGTGCTCCAGCCAGAACAGCAGTTGAACATATATAAAACCCTGAAGACTCATCTTATTGAGAAAGGGATCCTCCAGCCCACCTTGAAGGTGTAACTGGATCTCCAGAGGGAAGAGCTGTCACTCGGGATCCTTGCAGGGAAGCACTGATGAATGACATTTTGTGATTGTCCAGAAAAATGGTTGCAAATGTAATAGATTGAAATTTTTACAGACACGAATGTTTCTCTCTGAAATTACTGTGAATATTTAACACACACTTACTTGATCTAAATTATGAGATAAGTAGCAAATCGCCAGCAAAATATCCTGTACTTTTTCTAAAGTGTATTTTCTGATGTGAACTAACTTCCTCTTAATTGCTAGATTACGTGATTTAAAAGACTTGTGTTTTAAAGAGTCAAACCCTATAAAATGAGTAAGTTGAGGATGTCTTAAAATTGCACCTGGCAGTGTGCCCTTTTGCACAAATATTTACTTTTGTACTTGGAGCGGCTCTTAATTTTAGCAAAATGTTTTATGCAAGGCACAGCAGGAAGTGGGTTCTCCTGAACTTCCTCCTCACATTATCTGAAGTATTTTCTAAAGGGCTTAGTCAGATCAGAACAATAAAAAAAAAAAGACTGTCCACTTTTCAAAGCAGTAATCATTTGCCAGGGGAAAACATTCTGTTTTAGGTAGATTCAAAGCATAGGAGATATTGTCCTCAGGATATAGAGGAAAAGAAAAAAAATCAGGAGAGGGAACTTGAAATTTCTGCCATTATTGGGTTGTTAGAGCAGGGATCAAATTCCACTTCTGCTAAAATTGTGTGGAACAACACAACCTTGCAAAAACTTGTCAAGAGAAACAGAATTCTGCCATGAAGACTACTGTGGACAGGTCCTGCTCAGATCTCCACAGGGGACAGGAGTCCAGGAGGCAGCCTGGACAGGGATGTGTGGCCCTGTCTCCTATCCTTGTTCCCGCTGAACCAGCTTCCTAAGTTCTGCAGCTACCAGCACAGATGGGGGAGCTCGTGGAGGGGGGTGGCTGAAGCACAGTGGGTGATGCTGCACCAAGAGAGGCCTGCCCTTGTGCCTGCTGCCTCCCACTGGTCCTAGGACAGCGCCCTGGGGACTCACTGAGCAAGAAGGAAGCTCCGCCTGGAGACCTGCGCCCAGACCAGCTCCCACAGTGAGCAAGAAGGAAGCTCCACCTGGAGACCTGCGCCCAGACCAGCCCCCAGTTCATCTTTGTCTGAATTGCTCTTTTGCTTCATGTCACAAATGTGAGGACATCGGCTGATGATTTTTTTCTTGTAAGAATGGAAATCAAGCAGAAGTGATTCTTACTGAAAAAAAAAAAGCACACAAATGCCAAACCTTTCCTTTGGTGGACTAGACACTGTCACCAGACGAGAGGGAATTTCTCATGAGTGGACGTATGAGCTGCTGCTGCGTGCTCTCCACAGCCACATCTACGTCTCACTGTCCAGTGCTTCTGGTTAAATGTTCAGGGGGAGAAATAGCTCCATTATAAAGAGTATTTTGCTAATGAAAAGAGTAAATATTTTTGTTTAAATCAGCAACACATTTCAATTATTTTATGCTTCCCTCAGGCTATCACACCTAAAACAAAAGGCTGCAGGGCCACTGGGGGTCGGCAGGTGATGTCCCCCTCAGCCTCTGCAGGGGTTTCATGGCCAGAAAAGACATGAGTGCACTCGCTCGGCACCCAGAGTCTCATTTCTTGGGCTGGCATGCATTTAGCTGGCTCAGAGTATCACACTATTCCCTAAAAATCCAGAACCAGCCCTGGAAGTGTTATTATAGGAGGGGATGATTACCTTGAAAACTGGGCTGCCTACAAGGTAATTTTTAACACTTCACATTTTTAATTCGCACATTGACAGTTTCGAATTTTGATCATAAAATAACTTAGGATAGCAGAGTTTAAAAAAATTAAATGAAAGTTTTGTGATAGGAACTTAACATTAAAAACTTGGCAGTCTGCACAAGTAAGAACTCCTTGGAGATTCACAGATCCCTGTACATTCTTTTTCTTTGTTTTTTTGCAGTTTTTGGCCGGGGCTGGGTTTGAACCCGCTGGTATATGGGGCTGGCGCCCTACTCCTTTGAGCCACAGGTGCCGCCCGCTCTACATTCTTATTTAAAGTAATTGATAAAACAGTGAGATACAGAATTATAAGAGAGCATTACTGAAGACGTGTATTACAAAATCAATATTATCAAAGATAAGATATGGGGCTAGAAATATTTGGGGTCACCGTAATAGGTTTTCTCAAATACACTTTTAGAGGTGGGTGTACATTACTCTAGATGTAAAAAAATAAATTCTTAATTTTAACACAGCTCTAAAATTGACCTTTTTAGTGTACCTTTTTATAGCACGTATATTAAAATAGAATATATTTTAGCAAAGGACAGTCATATAACCCTGACTTGGATCATGTTTATATTTGCACTGAGAGGGCTTAAATCCTCATTAGCAGCGTGGTGGGGAAAAAACGCAACCCCAGGCTCTTCTTTCACAGCAGTGATTAATTGTTCCCAATGGACTGGTTTGGGAGGTTCCCGGAAAGCTTGACCTCCTGACCTGTGGGATTGGACAGTTCCCTGCTCTCCCCCGTGGTGAGGAAGAAGACCACGCATATGCTCTTTTTTCATTCATGGTATGTCTCCATTTGCACTTGGATTAGAGCAAAGATAGAGACACCTTGTTCACCAAAGGAAAAGTGGGGACAGTTACTATATACTGTGTGTGGGTGACGGTTCACAGTGTGTCTTCAGTGCTCTGACTCTTACTGAAACTGAGATAGGAAAATAAAACGGAAACAAATCACACTTTGACTTTGTCGTGCCATTTTCTCATGGGAGAAGAAACCTTCATTCATTTATTCATTCATTCAAAATAAAACATTGTCCACTGTTTCAAACTGAGTGAGTCCCCTTGACCTCTGGAGTTCTCTCTGTCTTGCCCTGGGACAGCTCCACACCTGTGAGGCAGTGGCAGGCGCGGGGGTGGGGGTGGCATGGGGGAAGTGCCGAGGCCAGTCCCCACTAACTCCTGCCTGCCCCAGTTTTCCAGGCAGGCACATTGCTGTATGCCCTTGTCCCGTGACCAGAGTGCTGAAAGATCAATTTTGTCCAGCTTTATAGATGCTTTTTAGAGAGAGGATTTGCCACCCTCTACTCAGCCATCACTAGACGTCCCGCCTAGATAGTTCTGTTTTATGGCAGAAAGAGAAGGGATAACTCCTAGTCTATGACAGCCTCAGCTGAGGAGGGGCAGTGACCAAGCACATACATTAATATTAAAAAATATAACCAGGGCCAAAAAAAACTTCCTGGGAGTTATAAGTAAGAGCCTCCCTGAAGTGAGGAGTCTCACTCTCAGCCCCTGGCTCTAGCTCCCAAGAAGGCAGAGGGTTCCTGCTAACTGTTGGGCCTCCATCTTTTTCGCACTTATTGGCCTCCTGAAAGGGTGATCCTTTATAACACACACTGCTAACATGATTGATTCCTGCTAACCCCCAGGACCGCAGTCCTTTCCTAAACGATGGTTAGCATGTTCACTCAGTGTGGCTGTGGAACTGCATTTGAACAAGACATCATCTTAGTACCTAAAATTATCCCCCCTGCCCTTAAAAGAAATTGCAGATGAGCTGGGGAGACCTTGTAGAAGGGGCTTTGATTGTGGTCTACTCAGGAAGGCCCCTGACCTTGGCTGCAGCTGGGGCAGGAGTGCGGAGAGGTGGTGGGGAGGCTTAGACCTCTGCATCAGAGCTGCTGGGACAGCTTGTCACTGTCCCCTGCTTCCTTAACAGGTGTGCCATCCCTACCAGATATATTGGAAAGTGGCCTGCTCCCTAATGAAAGATGCTTACATTTGGATGAGAATTTGAAAGTGACACAAAGAGAGTGTGGGCTGGTTGGTGCTGTTCCTGAGAACACAAACTCGTTGCTGGTGGAATGTAAAGCGGTGCAAGGGTTTTGGAAAACAGCCTGACAGCACCTCCAGCACCTGACCCCAGTTAAACACGGAGTCACTGCGTATCCAGCAGTTCCACTCTCTGATATCATTAGGAAAAACCCAGACTGTTTCTTTCCTCTTCTGTAGCTCGATGCAAAAATCATTAGCACAGAAGATGTCTGTGACCAAACGTAGGAGGGCGGGTTTCTCCCCACCAGGAAATGAGCAGTTGGTTCTAGAGCAGACACCAATTGGGTGTCTTCCACTTCAGTTCCGACACTACCTGGAGATAGTGTCAGAGGCCACAGGTAGGGCCACAGCTCAGTCCCTAAAACTAGCTCCTCTTCGGATGCTCAGAGGCCATAGGTTGGGGCTCAGTCCATAAAACTAGCTCCTCTTCAGATGCCACTTGCAAGTCCAGGCCTGTGGAATTTCTGGCCGACTGGGTTTCAAGTTGGAGTTACAATGACCTCATGTTTAGGTTTTATTAATTTGCTGGAGTGGCTCACAGAACTCAGGGAAACACTTACCTTTGCCAATTTATTATAAAGGACAAGGATACAGATGAAGAGGTGCACAGGGCGAGGCCTGTGAGAAGGGGCTCGGAGTTTCCGTGCCGTCCCCTGGGTGCACCACACTCCAGGAGCCTCCTGGCGTCCAGCTATCCAGAAGCTCTCTGAACCCTGTCCTGTTGGGCCTTTTATGGAGACTTCATTGCCTAGACATGATTGACAACTGTGTACAAATGTGATTGGATAAAAGAGTGTGATCTAAACCCAGAAAGACTTGTCCAGACTCTTCTTGGGTTCCTCATGTAACATTCCTTTTTCTAGGGGGTGGGGCAGGACCCCCTCTGGAATGAGGGGCTGGGATGTTTGCAGGCAGAGGATAGGGCGAGGGCCTGGTCCCGATTTTGGAAGCAGTGAGTCTGGGGTGAAGAGGTGGGGCCCTGCAGGGTGTGAGGTGGGGCTGGGACCCTCCGGCAAGGCAGCAGGCTCACTGTCGCTGCTTTTAGAGAGTCAACTGTGGGAGCCAAAGCCAGGGGGATAGAGTCATAACATCCTGTCCTCACAGTAAGGGTGGGGACAGTGTTAAGGAGAATTCATTTAGTGAATCACAGCAAATATAAAGTCTCGGCCCAAGTATCCACATTTAATAGAGTCATTAAAATATGGCACATAGACACAGCCACAAAAAAGAACAAGACTTTGCCATCTGCTGCAAACAACTTGGGTAGAACCAGAGAGCCTTATGTTTAAGTGAAATAAGGTGCAGAAAGACAAGTGTCACATGTTCTCACTCCTATGTGGGAGCTAACCATTAAAACTATTCATCTCCTGGAGACGGAGACTGGAATGGTGGTTTCCAGAGGAAGGGTAGGGGATAAAATGGGAATGGTTAATGGGTGCAAAAATACAGTTAGATAGAACAAACAATATTTGATAGCATAACAAAATGATTACAATTAACAGCAAGTTAGGGCATACTTTAAAAAAGTGGAATTGGAGTGTTTCTAATGCAAAGGAATGATAAATGCCCGAGGTGAGGGATACCCCAATTTTAACCTGATTTGGTCATTACACATTATATGGCTGCATCAAAACATCACCTGTAACCTATACATATTGACAAATATTACGTACTCATAATTAAAAATGAAAAAAATTTAAAATGGAGGAAGAGGAAAATCAATGGCAAGACATTTAAACAACAGAAACAGGCAGGCAAGAAGGCAGGAAGGGAAGTTTGCAAGAACCTGCTGGGAGAGAGGCCCGGGAAGAGAAGAGACTCTCCTGGGAAGGTTTAGTATCATACGGCTACGGCTCACTGTGAAATTGGTAAAGGATCAAAGATGAGATGATGAAATAACAGAATGATATGAAAATAGAGACTGCAGAGCTGAAACTAATGAGAATTTTATTAAATTAGACACTGTAAAGAATGGAATACACGTGCTGAAAATTCTATGACAGCTACAAGCAGAAGGGCAAACCTCTTGTTTATAGGCTGGAAAGTTCTTGGAGAGGGTAGTTATGTCATTTTTGTATATCCCTCAAGATGCAGCTGAATGCAGAAACTGCTCCAAGGAAACACCTCCGCATTTGCAGATGGGAACTAGAGCAACGCTGCTTGTGTAGAAAGGTTCCTTCCCCTCGGCAGAACTGGCCAGCACAGCCAGATTGAAGGATCCTCACCTTTGTAACCAAAGACCACCCCGTTGGCCTTTGCTCCATGGTGTATTTTTCTAGAGTCAGTTTCTAAAGGAGTGGCTTCCTTTTATGAACAGATACCGTTTTGTAGGATAGAGTTTTCATTTGAAATTTATAGTAGTGCTTGAGGGCAGGATCATAACAAGTAGTTTTTCTTTTAAACAACTCTGTCCTCTGCACTGCAATGCAGCCTGCATGACAGCTGAAGGCCAAGGCTGAAGTCCTGATGCTTTGTCTTCTTGATAAAGCAGGACATGGTTACACATGGGTAATGTTGGGACAGCGTACTCAGTACACCTGCACTGCAGGCACTGAGGGACAGAACGCAAACCAGGAGCTGCTTGTAAAGAGCGCTAGCCAGGAGTCGGCCCGGCAGCAGAGCGGTGGATTCTCCTTGAGGAGCAGCCTGGCTTTGGGAGCACCAAGCACCGCTGTGGCCCTTCCGTCTGGGGCTGAATACGGGTTTGAGCGTGATGACTTCTCCAGCTCTCCCTGCTCTAACATGCCGTCTCCCTGTCCTTGGCTTCATTTAGCATTCACAAGATGCTCTGGTGGTGTCATCCCTTTTCTGTTCGTATTTCCAGATTAGCACTATAATGTATTGAGAACATGCTTGTAAAGCACCACCTTTTCTCTACGTATTGCAGGGTCTGATACTCACAGCAATTCTCTGTGGACAGATATAATTAAAATTTCCATGTAAAGAAACTCAGACATAGAGAGATGAAGTCATGTCCCCAGAACACACAGTAAGTGGTGGGGCGAGGACTCGAGACCCCTGGTTGACTCTCCTCACCAGTGTTAACACTCGTCAGAACTGTACCCGTTGCTAACAGAGTGGTCTGACAGGTTTTTTTTACATTAAAATTTTAAAGTCCTGACTGGAATAATAATGCGACTTCTGTGAGTCCTTAGCAGCCCGAGTGTGAGATGGGTGCGTGCTTGGTTAGTTTAGGGAGCGTCACCCCTGCACCTTCTCCTTGGACCAGCGGTTCTCCCAGTCTGGTTTCCACAGCATAGGGGGGCCTGAGACACTTTCAGAGCATCTCCAACTTTAATTTTATTATACTACTGAAATGTTGCCTTTTTCATTGCACTGATATTTTCATTGAGGTGAAAAGCAAGGATGGGAAAAACTATTGGAACCTTAGTATGAATTAAGACAGTGGCACCGAACAACTGGCAATAGGGATCATACTTTTCGTCACCAGGTGCAGAAAATAAAGTGCTTGTCTGATCTAAGAATGCCCTTGGAGGAGTGAAAATGATTACTTTTAGTAAATCTGGACCCGTAAGCAGTGCATCACAGCACCAGATGCGCCCACGGTGCACTGCAGTCTGGCAGTTGTCTCGGACAGAAGCTCCACGTGGTGACCACGAGCTGAATGAGCTGCTTATCTCCTAGAACAGCGTTGCAGCTGGAAGAGCCGCTGACAACTGTGGTCCCATGGCAAAAGTGTTCTTGGAAATTAACACTTGAGCCTGTCACTTCAAAGAAACCAGCAGACTCTTTTATTGCCAAGGATGGATTTTAGGTTTTAAGCAAAAATTTTGACGTCTTGCATCAGCCACCATGACTTAAGATTTCTTGAGACTGCAGGTGGTATTTTAATAGGTATGATAATGAGAGTATTTTTACTTCATACTGCGTAATCGACCTATCGATGCTTGGAAGATCAGTGGACACTGCAGCAGGCATGTGCCACATCCGGGAACCAGTGTGTGTATTTTTTGTCTTTGGTGCTTGAACTGGCATTTAAAAAATATTTTCTAAATAGTCAACGCATGATGCTATAAAGTTGTGCCAGAAGGACCAACGGTTCATGTAACAGAGTACAAGAGTTCACTGGTGTAACTGCAGATTCAAGAAATAAGCTATTCAACTTAAAACTATCATTTTTAAGAATCAATTATCTTAAAAAGCTATCAAATCTTCTTCCTTTTCTCAAGTACATATCAGGATTTTCTTCAGATGCTTCAACCAAAGCTGAGTATCACAGCAGACTGACTGCGGGAGCAGCTAGGAGAACCCACCTGTCTTCTATTAAGCCAGACAGAAGGAGATTTGCAAAATTGTAAAACAATTTTACTTTCCTAATTTTTTTTTGGTTTTGGAAAGTTTTTTTTGTTTGTTTTTGAGACAAGAGTCTCACCCTGTTGCCCAGGCGTCATCATAGCTTGCAGCAACTCAAACTCCTGGGCTTAAGCAATCCTCCTGCCTCAGCCTCTGAGCAGCTGGTACTATAGGCTTAGTTTTTCTATGTTTAGCAGAGATGGGGTCTTGCTCTTGCTCAGCCTGGTCTTGAACTCCTGAGCTCAAGTGATCCTCCTGCCTTGGCTTCCCAGAGTGCTAGGATGACAGGTGTGAGCCACTGTGTCCAGCCTGGAAAGTTTTTTTAATAGAAATATGCAATTTATGTTAATATATCATCTTATCATTGTTATTTTAAAATGAGTTCTATATACCATATATATATATACATAAAACTCAGTTTTAATTTCTAATACAGTAACTAAGCAAAATCAATTTAGGGTCTTAGAAAACCTTTAAGGATCAAAATGTCCTAAGACCAGAAATTTAAAGCAGCACACCTCAGACCCTCCCATCTCACAGGTAGGTGTTCACAGGGAAAACCTGATGCAAAGAGAATGCTGGCACCAGAGGCTTCCTGAATTTCCACACTGGTCACAATGGCAGCTCCAGCTTTCATGGCCTTTCAGGGCTTTCAAAACACGATGTGTGTCCGAGTATGGTAGCCTGGCTTAGTGCCCACTCCAGCAAAAATCAAAAGAAACAACAAAAAAGAGGCTTGCAGTGGGTGGGGGGAGGGAGTGTTCATAAAGCAAAGAGACTAACCTGGTGTTGGCCACTTCCATCTAAAGCAGTGGTTCTCAACCTTCCTAATGCCGTGGCCCTTTAATACAGCAACCCACAGGTTGAGAACTGCTGATCTAAAGTGAGGCGTGGAGAGGGAATTCTGTTGAAGAGAAGCAAATGGCAGAAAAGGGACTTACTGAACATCATTTGCATATTGGCTCTTTTGAACTCTAGATTTCTGGATTCAAAATTCTGCACTGTGAGCCTTCTCAAGGGCGTTACAGCTCTGAGCAACAGCACATTAAAGACACGGAACTGCCCCAGGGTTTTCTCTTACCATTAACTTACTTTTAGAGAAATTGTTATTGTTTTAAAAGTTCTTGGAGTTCTTTTACTTCTGCCTAAAGTGGAGCTGCTCTGAGGCAGAATCTGCAATAAGCACAATTCTCAGATTTGGGAATCTGCTGTTCAAGCTTAAAATGAGTTTACTGTATGTAGACAGAGGAAAAGTGAAATCATTAAAACAGCCTAAATAAACTTAGAAAGTGTTTTCTATACCTTCCTTTGGCTATTCTAAAACCAAAAAATTTTAAAAACAATCAAACAAGCTACTACTAAAAATGGATCTGTGTGCTCTAAGGCCCTCAGACTGAAGGCTGAGCTGGAATCCAGCGGCTGCTGCACTTCAGGAGGGCAGAGCACTGGAGCAGTCCTGATGTGACTAGAGTGGGAGATACACGTGTGTGTATATACACATGTACACACACAGACTGTTCCTTTTCACATGATGGGTAGGGAATAAGGCTCAGAAAAATGAGCAAAGGTAATGTGGGCAGGTCTTCCCTGTAGGTCCAGTAAATTTGAGGGTCATCTCCCTCAGAAGCCACTTATCCCTACTGCCACCTGCACACCCGGGGAGCTCAGAACATAGGAAGCCTGGTGTTTCAGAATATTCAGCTGGAATTGGAATGGGAACCCTAGAGGCAACATCTCTGCAATCTTAAGTAGGTGCTTCTAAAAGAAATATTCACAGCTAGAAAGAACTACACGAACTTTAGGAAATTATTCAATCTCAGTTTTTGTTTTTTTCTTCTCTAAAGAACTGACTTAAAAACAACTTTTCTTTCTTTTCTTTTTTTTTTTTTTTTTGGTGGTAAATAGTAGTTATTTATTTGAAATGAAAAAAAATTACTTAAGTACCTGGACTATTGCATTTAATCATGTATTGTAATTGTGTTACTCTACCTTTTTGCATTAGAGACAGATATACAATGAACATTCAGATTCACAGATTGCACACTAGATAGTAATTCTTCAGGCCTTTTACATAACCACCAAGAAACAGGTATTGGATTTTGCAATATAGTACAAAAGTCCACAATCAATCCAGTCTTAGCCAGTATCTTCAATTTACTTCTTTGCTGTACAAATAATTGGCCAATACTAGGGCTTACAAGTTAATAACAGGACAAAAAATATACATTGCACTGACACAAAAAGTCAGCTGTGTTAATAGTCATGCAACAAGTAACCAAACTTGCTGAAATTAAAAATACTTTCTAAAAACAGTTTTAACGGCATAAATATTTTATACACAGTTCATTTACCAAAACAAAATGTATTTAAATGATACAAAGAAAAATAAGTTTCTACCAACTTTATACATAAGAAAGTGCAAAATAACTTATCTAGAGTGTTTTGCTATTATCCAGACAGACGGCTGCCATGGGCAGCTGTTCTTTTCTTCAGAAGCATGACATTACAGGTGCACGCAACACACAGGTGTTAGGATACGTGGATGAAAAAATGGATGGATGGATGGATGGACAGATGGACAGATGGATAGACAAGCTACAAAAGATCAGGCAGGAGCCCAGTGAGGTACTCGGAGAGAAAAAATACAGACCATAGAAAGGTGGGTGTACATGTTGAGAATGTATGTTAGTAAATTTACATGGAACACAGAAAGATATCCATACGTTTAGTTTATGTATATGTGAGTGAATCTGTGATTTTTGCATTAGAAGCAAAACAACCCCCTCCCCCCAACAAAAAACAAACCTGATTGAACAAAACAGTTGCCCACAGTACCAGCTGCCAGAGGAAATACTATCATGAGGGTTTTGGCTACCATCTTCTAGTTATGGAAGTTGTGTCGGAAAGTTTAAAAGTATTTATCCCATATAATTTCATATTACAAAGAGGAATAACCTTTAACTTAACTACATACACACATTCATATGTTCAAGTCTTAAAAACACCTCTGCCATGGGGTATGGGGTCAACGTGGCTCATGGACAAAAGGAGGACACAGCTTTTAAAAAGTGTAAAATGACAGTGCTACAAGTCATCGGAGGGCCGGGGGGCAGAGCCCCAGGTACGGGACAGCACAATTCCTGCAGCTGTTGGACTTCAGCATCATTTATTAGAATTGAAGTAAGGTGGTGATGGGGGAAGAGGGATGTGGAGGGGAGTAAGACACAGAAAGGAAAACAGAACACAGCTTTTCTTCAAGTTAAAGTATTAATGCCAATAATCCTTTTATTAACAAGTATTTTTGAACTTTAGAAATGGAAGTGTTTTAATCAATTTTGATATGTAATCATAAATAGACTGTAGGCTCAAACCTAGGTAAATAAGGGTTTCAATTTAGTAAGCATAAGGCACTAAAGCAGCCTTTACATTTTCTCTTGGAGACCTAGTTATCAGGAAGAACAAATTTGTTCTTAAGCTGGTTTCAGCCCGTTAGGTACAAGATCACTATTGTACCAGACGCCTGTTTTTGAATGCATGTGCATATATGTGCATTTTAGTGCATAAATGTGCCTCTTACCAGGGCTTAAAGATGAAAAGTTGGAAAAGCCAAAGCCACTGTCCTTTGTGTGACACCTCCGTGAGGGTGTGAAGGCCTGTCCTTCCCTTCTTGGGCCATTAATGATCCTACGTTTTTCAAATAACAGAGCTTTTTAGAATGGTTCATAATATTATCACTAAGTATCTGAAAAATGTTAAAATCTAGATTAACTGTTTCATTTGTTTTATATATATATATATATATATATTATATATTTGTACATAACACACATTTTAAAAAATCCCACCACCAAAGCTATTTTCTGTAAACTAAACTTATCCCTTTGCCCTCCAGCTTTAACCCCCCTGGATTTGTGTGTTCTGTATCCAACTAGTAGAACAAATTAAATAACTAAATATTAAAATACTGTAATTATATTCATAGCAAAAACAAAAAAATAGACATTGATACAGTATAAATCTCACTGTTTTCAGGTAGATGACATTAAATGGTAAAGGTTAATTTTAAGCAGTTCTGACATGATCCAGTTTTACAACAAAGTTTATATGTTAATTCTGTACACATTTTTCTTTTTTTAATTTAACCCTTTTTTTTGAAAATAAGACATAGTAGAACATTAGTGTCACCAAAGACACATACATATTATGTTCTATGCAAGAGAAGCTAATTTGGGGTTACATGCAAATATATTTCCATTAGTAGAGGCAGGGCTGTTTTCTGCGCTACACGGGTCACCTGACCATCTTTACGCAATGCTCTGACCAGCAGCAGTCCACATACAAATTTAAAGGGGCCTTGTTACATAAGAACAACAGTGAGGTGGTGCGTAGCCAGGTACAAGACGCCCAAGTACTTCTGGGTTACCTTACGGCCGGGGGCTCCTATTCTCCCACACTGTTTTCTAGAGAAGGTCCACATTATTTTGGTTACTAGCCTAGATGAAGTGGAGATACTGTGGGCAACTCAAAAGAAGCGACATCAGGCACACAGGCTGGGTGTGAAAGGAAAAAGAAGACCATAGATAATGTCTCTGAGGATTTTTAAAAAACATATTTATAATTAATTAGGTGAGGGATGGCAGATAAAACCGTAAGTAGTTCATTGAGTTAGTTGGTTTAGTTTGAAATTTCATATTACAGGCAGGTAAGTCCTTATTTAGAAAAAAAGGCCTTTATACCTATTTACAATATATATAGTTACTTGCAAAGAAGTCAGATTTACAACCATTTTCTAAAAGCCTTTTTTGGTGGTTGTTCGTTTTTCCAAATAAGGATGAGTAGCTCTATAAAAATGAGATGCAAGAAAAGACAGTTAATAAGTGAGGATTTTTCTCTTGGAGACAGCCACTGTTGTCAGGGAGAACTGGATATGGGAAATGTTGCTCCTGGGGGAACCACCTCATGGCCTTCTTGTGCGGTTCACCTGAATGGCGTCTGCCCCTCACTGTACTCTACACCCGTTTTATTCAATGATCCCTTTGAATTCAACGCTTCAGACACACGGTATGAAGAGCTGTGTAAACGGAGATTGTTTCCAATGCCTTCCACGCTGTGACAGGGGAATTGGGAAGAGGCCTACAGACTGTGGTCTTCAGTCAGCCTGCTTAGTCCTCAACAATTCCGAGGCCCATCTTCTGAACCCCTCTCATGCTGTAAGTTATAGTAACAGTTCTGACAAACACGCACTGGGGACGAGATTTTCAAGCGTTTGATTTCAGACTGAAATCGACTGCACCTAAAGGAAAAGAAAAACCAATTAGTTACAGGTCTTCCCAGACTGCTGGGGCCAGGAACACGGAGAACGAACAGAAAGCTGCGAGTGTAACGCCAAGGGCTGTGACCAAGGACTAAAAGGATTGCTGTATTATTTTAGTTGACAAAGAAAAGTACTGTTGAGCCAGGGAAGTGATTTCTTTGACCGAAGACAATTAAAAAAACAGAACACCACACAGTTAAGATTATTTAAGACATGGCTGGGCGCAGTGGCTCAGGTCTGTAGTCCCAGCTACGTGGGAGGCTGAGGCAAGAGAATGGCTGGAGCCCAAGAGTTTGAGGTTGCTGTGAGGTGCCATAGCACTCTACTGAGGGCAACAAAGTGAGACTCTGTCTCAAACAAACAAAAAGATTTTCTAAGACAATAAAGTCAGTGGGTTTGCAGAGCTATGTGTGAGGCCGTTTCCCCTGCACAGAACTGGGTCTCACGGCCTATAAAATTTGGCAGGTATGTTAATGTCTTTACTTGGAGGTTGACGTTGAAAATTAGAAAACTCACTGCCTATTTGAAAATAAAAGTTTGATCACTATCAAATTTCTTTGTGCTTTTAAACATTTTGATTAATACACCCTCTAATTTTTTTTAAAGTTAATTTATCTGTTTTTTATTTCAGATTAATATAAGGGTACATATATTTAGGTTACACTGTTTGTGTTTGTTAGATAAGGTTCAAGGTGAGTCAACTGTTTCTTAAACAGGTAGTTTGGCATTTTTTAGTCTGGTCCAAATGCTCTCATTTCGTTTTTATTTTTGGAAACAGGACAGGGTCCCACTCTGTGACCAACCTGGTGTGGAGTGGTGCCACCATAGCTCATGGTAACCTTGCACTCTTGGGTTCAAGCCTCAGCCTCCTGAGTAGCTAGAATTATAGGTGTATACCAGCATGCCCAGCTAATTTCTTATTTTTTAATTTTTTTGTAGAGGTAGGGTCTTGCTATGTTGCCCAGGCTTACTTCAAACTCCTAGCTTCAAGCAATTCTCCTGCCTCAACCTCTCAAAATGCCAGGATTATATGCATGAGCCAGGACACCTGGCCTCATTTCCTATTTATCTTGGTAGAATTGCTTCAAGTAAACTGTACGTAAGAGATGTTCAAATTGAAAGTATTAAAGGGTCCTAATCCTGCAATAAAGCAGGGTGGGGCATTACATCACTTTAAGCTTGAACTTTCACAAGACAGAAATGGTGATTTACATTTACTCCACCAATCTACCAGTAAATATGTCTACAGAATAAATTATGTACTACAAGCTTATGGGGTTTAAAGGACAGTTACTGGACCTGCGTAACCTCAAGAGTGTCGACAGCTCTGAACCACACAATGGTGTGGAGAGCACGGTGGGGCTGCATGAGCCTGGACAGCGCTCCTATCCAAGCTGGCTTCATCTGCAGGATCACTGCTCAGTATTGTCAACATTTGCTACTAGTGGAAATTTAAAGAACCACTTGCACTTAAACAATATTTTTAAAATTAAACACTACAGAGAAAGGACGTGTGCCAGTATGCAAACTGGGGTGATGACTTTCAGAAATGACTCGATTATGAGGTTTTATGGAACAGACCTTTCAAAGCACAGAGAGATAAGATAGGGTCCTCTGCCAACCTCACGTAAGTTCCCAGAAGGAACAGCCAGCAGCAACCTCATCTTGAATCAGACTGCCCAGGAGAGAAGACTTAGGTAAAAACCCCAATAATCACAACACCTTTTGCAGAACACCTGTTTTGCCGGACTCTGTACTTGCCAAATGAGACATGTACATATCTCATTTCATTCTCTCAACAGTCCTGTGAAGAGAGTTCTTAAAATCCACATTTTTAGGCGAACAAACTTATAGCAGACAGGTTCAGTGGCTTGCCCGAGGTGATGAGTTAGCGTCTCATCAGTGCAAACCCAAAGCCCTCCTCCTTACCAATAAGCACATCCTGCCTACGAAGCCTTGGAACTGCCTCCAAAGCACCTGGAGAGTCTCTGGAGTAAGGCAGCGTGAGCACCAAAGCACACGGCCATGGCTCTCTCTCCAGCAGCCTTTGCGTGTACCCGGGAGCAGAGGCACCATCCTCGCCAATGCTGACGGAACAGCTGCTGGCTTTCTACTGGGGGAAGTACCCCAAAATAAATTCTAAATCAATTAAAAAACTGGACTTCAAAAATACAACTTTGAAACTTTTCAAAGATATTAAATAAAGTCATTTTTGTGATCTTAGGACAGGGAAAGAATTCTTAAGGTATAAAATAGCAAAAATCATAAAGAATAATAAATGTGACTGCATCAAATTTGAAAACCTATGTGACAGAAAAAACATATGCCAAGTTAAAACACAAGCCATAGTGTCCAGGAAGAGGGAAGAAGAAGAGTGGCAAAACTAAAGGGAAAACGGGCCATCTCACCCCAGAGGAGATCCAAGTGGCCCACAAGTACATGAGAAGTTGTTCAAGCTCACTAGCCCTGCATGTGAAGACAACAAAGCACTATTTCACAGCTGTCAGATTGGCAAAAGTGAAAAGGTTTGGCAGAACCGAGCATGACTAAGAATTTGAAGACCTTTCACACCCCGTTGGAGGTAGGGTAAACTACCACTACTGTTTTGGAGAGTAACTGGCAAGAATCAGTTAACGTCAAGTCGCCCCACGGGTGGGGCGGCACCCGTGGCTCAGTGAATAGGGTGCTGGCCCCATATACAGAGGGTGGCGGGTTGAAACCCGGCCCCGGCCAAATTGCAACAACAACAACAACAACAACAACAACAAAGAAACCAGCCAGGTGTTGTGGCAGCCGCCTGTAGTCCTGGCTTCTCGGGAGGCTGATGCAAGAAAATTGCCTAAGCCCAGGAGTTGGAACTTGCTGTGAGCTGCGATGCCACAGCACTCTACTGAGGGTGATAAAATGAAATGCTGTCTCAAAAAAAAAAAAAAAAGGTCTGTTTCACCAATTCCATTCTGCCTCCCCTAGAGAAACTCCAGCTTGTGCATTAGAAGGGCACAGATAAGGGTGTGCACTGCAGCACTGTTTTAGTATTAATAACATAGGGGAAAAAACCCGTAAGATGTCACCAAAAGGGAAATAAATTTGGATATATTGGGGCAGCATCTGTGGCTCAAGGAGTAGGGTGCCAGCCCCATATCCTGGAGGTGGCGGGTTCAAACCTGGCCCCAGCCAAAAACTAAAAAAAAAAAAAAAAAAATTTGGGTATATTCATATAGTAAGATAACTAATGCTAGTTAAAAATGAACATACCAGGAGAACAGTTACCTAAATGAATGTATTTCAAAAATAATGTTGAGTAAAAAAGTTATAGACGTGTGTGGTCATGTGCCATGTAAAGTGGAAATGGAAAGCTGAGGAACACACAGCACTATGGACCGTTCACAGAGGCAACACAGGCTCACGAAAGGGAGAAAGTGAGGAACACACAGCACTATGGACTGTTCACAGAGGCGACACAGGCTCACGAAAGGGAGAAAGTGAGGAACACACAGCACTATGAGCACCGTTGACAGAGGGAGAAAGTACGCAAGGGCGTGACAGGTGAAGGGTGCTGGAGAACTTACAGTGTGTCTCCCGTGTCCTCTACAGCAACTAGTAAATCTCTACAGGAAATAGATGAAATATTTGCATCTGCACGTTCTGAGTCATGAGTGACCAAGTGTTTGGGGCGATTATTTCTGTTCTTTTTAATAGAACAGAAATAGTTCATTTTTGTAGTAACAGGAAAGAACAGAGAGAAGAGTGAAGATGGGTCTAAACTGACAGCATATCATAATGGGGACCAGAGTGGATCAGAACCTGCGTGCAGGATGTAGTTAACACTCCAAGAACTTAATCTATGGAAACTCAAAAAGCATGTATCTCATCTTACTTCTGGCAGAAGAGCTGACCACAGTTCCTGCAATGGTGTCGTCTTTCTGTGAGTGAAAACCTCACTGAGCAGCCTGAACAGCTGTCACCTCCTTCATCCTTCACCCAGTGGTCAGCTGCGGAACGCCCGGGCTGGTCACTCACAGACCAGCTGAAAACTCGGCCTCGACTGTCACCAACAAGGATCCTGCTGTGGTCCCTGAAGGAAACAGAATGGAGGCAGTCACTGAGTGAAAGTCCTCTGCTGGGATGTGCAAATGAGGCCCTCCGACTCTTAGTGGGCGTGTGTGAAAGGGATAAAGGGCTGAGAGCTGAGCCAGAACTTCCAGCTCAACTTCCTTGGGATCAAACCTTGCTATATCTTTCAAGAACAGAGAGGGCAATTTTTATTTTTTAAATTCAGAATTAAAATCTATACAGCATCAGGTTTCTTCCTTAGATTTATCTCTTTCACACTAATGAAAAATGCAGATGAAATCTGTTTCTCCCAAAGACTGGACTGGGATGTGTGGCCCATGGCTAAGCAAATGACTCAGATGGGAAGAGGAGATGGAACAAGCTTGACACTTACTTGGAGATGCCCAAGGCAGTAACCTCGGCTGGGTGTGCATTGTCCTTCCGATCAAAGGCTGTGTGCATAGTCAGCTTGCTTCTGAACACCAGCTGCCGTTCCCACCGGTAGCCTGGAGTGGAGAAGTGGAAGACATGACATCTTAAATCAAGCACGGCCAGCACAGGGCAGACGTGCCTCAAGATGGTGGCCTTGAAGGCTAGGACACCTCAACATGTGGTTACAGCAGCTTGTGCAATTCTGCTGCCTTAGTTGAAGGTAAAGCAATCTAGCTGAACATTAATTACTGGCCAGGTTGGACAATGTCTCACTGGAAAAAAATCTAAAGAAAAAGAGAAATCTTCGATGTAAGAAGATGCTTGCAATTTCTCCTCTTGGGGACCTTGCCTCTAATGCTGTTCTGGGCAAAGGTACCTGCACATACAGCTTTATTAATCAATAACTTGGTTATTTTCAAAAGCCTTCATGATTTTACAATTTGTAAATGAATCCAGGTTTGGTTTGTGGTGGTTTTTTTTTTTTTTTTTTTTTTTAGAAAATGCCCAGGATGTTGCAAATATCATTGGAGGATAGAATCTCTAAGGCCACCATACACAAGAAACTTCAGACACCTTCCTGTATGGTGGGCCAGGTCACAGACCACTTCGGAGATAGACCCCCCAACTCTTTCAAGCCCCCCACCCCTCACACCACTTCCAAGGAGCAGGAAATAGACATTAGGCTTCCACTTACCTGGTTTCAACCTGCTGTAATTCCTCACTTCAATGGGATTGGCGTGGGGGTGGTTAAGGGGACCCTGCAGGTGGGCTCTGGTCTGGCCCTCTGAATAGTTCACAAATATGAAGCCGTCTTTCTCATCCAGACTGAGCTGGTCGGACCAGCGCCTGGAGTCATCGGAGCCGCTGTCAGTACACCAGGCAGCAGTTGCTCGGCAGGAAGCTGCCCGGGGCCTGTGGCTGGTGCTGCTGGGCTGGCTTGGAGCGTCCTTTGGGTCCTGGCTGATGCTCGGCTCGTCGGCTTCTGAGTCACTGCTGTCCTCATCTTGGGCTTCCTGCCCTGGGAAGCATCGGAAGAAGTACGAAAAACAGAGATGTAGCACAGTCAAACTGAGCTTTGTTCTACCAGATAAGTCACTGTACACATAATATTTTAAGTATAACAAAGGAAATGCTGGGATTTTTGGTTAGAACACAGAAAAAAAAGGAGAAGTTCTGAAAAAATGTGGGGAAAACTTTGGTCAAAATATATAGTTTGGCTCTTAATCTTACATAATCTGCCTCATACCTGCCTTGGCCTTGTGCTCTTCAGCAAGGTCCAGCCAGACAGTGCCCGGCAGGCGTTCTCTGCATAGGCCTGCCCCCAGACAATGAGGTCTGTGTGCCCTTGGCCCTGCCCAGGCCCCTTCCCGATCTCTTTGGGTTCCAATGTTACCTGCCTTTTATTTTTATTTTTGCAGTTTTTGGCCAGGGCTGGGTTTGAACCCACCACCTCTGGTATATGGGGTCAGCGCCCTACCCCTTTGAGCCACAGGTGTCGTCCTGTTACCTGCTTTTTAAGGCACAGTTTAAACGCTACTTTCTCTAAAATCTCACCCCAAATATCTTCAGCTAAACATATTTTCTCCCTCTTCTAGATTCCTTTACCACACCGTGAGCTGCCATTTGAGTTGTATTTAACTTACATCAGTTTTGAGCCCAGGGCCTTGTGAAACATACATAACTCACACATCTCTGGCACATTGACTACCACAGTAGAAAAAACAATTCTTTTCCTTGGGGCCACAGTGTTTTACTAGGTCAAGAGACATGTGAGTTATATATGCTTCATGAGGCCCTGGGCTCAAAACTAGCATAAGTTAAATATCACTTATATACAGCAGTTAATGTGCTTAGCCTAATAAAACACCCTGGCCCCAAGACAAAAATATTTTTTTCTAGGGTGGCAGTCAATGTGTTACTAGTTCTGTGCCTCTTGTGTTCTTGAAATTCTCACCCTAAACAGTGACTTCTAGACATTCTTTCCACAGGACAGTAGAGAGAAGCTTGAGAGAAGGGGCCTTTGAATACAGGAGTTAAGAAGTTAAGGACTACAAAAATGAGTGAATTATTGCTGAAAATTTTAAGTTAGAATTTTGTTTTTCTTTCTCTTTCCCTTGTTAGTTTGCATTTTCTCACATTAACTCTCTAATTCTTTGGAATAAAGTCTCCTGGGGAAGATTCATGAGAAGCAAGCACAGTTGGCCGTCCCTATCAATGGGCTCTGCATCTGGGGATTTGAGCAACTATGGACCGAAAAGATTTGGGGGAAATGCTGTTGTCTACTGTTGTACTTTCTTTTTCTTGTTGTTATTCCCTAAACACTACAGCAGGGGTGGCGAACAAGTTCGACTACGCGCTCGGAGATCGCTCCTCAGAGGTCCCTCCTCAGAAGCAGCATAACAAAATCCAAACTTGGCAAAGAGCCACAGTATACAAAATAATGATAAGAGGCAAAGAGCCGA
>CAUYPK010159330.1:0-29621 GCA_963574355.1 Loris lydekkerianus | reverse complement strand
GAGCATGTTATATTATGTGTTTAATATATTATTGTTAAAATTATATGCTTTTGTGTGAGTGTTTGTCTGTTTTGGCAGGTCACTGCGTGGTGTGGCTGACTCTCACAGTTTAAAATTTTGGCTCTTTGTGTCGAACTTGTTCGCCACCCCTGCTATAGTCCCAGCTACTTGGGAGGCTGAGGCAAGAGAACCACTTAGACCCAAGAGTTTGAGGTGACTGTGAGCTATGACACCACGGCACTCTACCCAAAGCAACAAACTGAGACTGTCTCAAAAAAAAAAAAAAAAAAATATATATATATATATATATATATATAATCCCAAGCAACTATATAGCATATTTAATTGTAACCATACAGTGTATCTAGTTTTGCTCATTAACTTTTTAGCATAAACATTTTCTCATGCTTTTATTTAATTTCTATAACCACCCTTTTTTTTTTTTTTTTTTGAGACAAAGTCTCTCATTTTGTCTAGAGTAGAGTGCCATGGTGCCACAGCTCATAGCAACCTCACATTCTTGGGCTTAAGTGATTTTCTTGCCTCAGCCTCCCAAGTAGCTGGCACTACAGGGACCCACCACATCGCCCACCTACTCAGTCTGGCTCAGGCTGGTCTCCAACTCCTGAACTCAAGGGAATCCACCCACCTCAGCCTCCTAGAGTACTAGGATTACAGGCATGAGTGACCACGCCCGGCCCTATGTAACCATACTTAGGACAGGCAACAAAAACTTATGCTTTCAATTTCTTAAAACAAGGTCCAGAGCAACCAGGATTTTCTGTCTTTTCTTATTCCTCTTTATCAGCCTAGACTACTTTTTAGACCCCTCCCCACCCCCTTGCACTGCCAAGCAACAGAATCCCTTAAGAACTGATGGAAGTTTTAGATAGGAAAGAAAAAGTGGTAGTTTTCTTTGGTACTGTCTCTTGCCATATTTTAGTAACTTAAATGTCCTAAGAAAGAGTGAAAATCTTACATTATGAAATCCTGCCTTTTCCTAATAATCTAATGATTAAGATCTTGTTGGTTCTTTTTTCTTTTAAAAAGATCTGTATTTCTCACTATTCTGATCAAATGGCATTTATTATAGTGGAGACTTTTACCCACTGTTTCCTCCTCCTTGTCATTCATCCCTAGAGGTCCAATAGTCTCTTGAACTTTATTTCTTCTTAGTTCCCTTTCAAATGCTTCAGTGAAAACCTAGAGGTAGAAGTCATAAAATATTAGTTATTACAAATGAAAATAAATAAAAAAAATTAACCAAGGATCCTGCCACCCCTGTAAGTATCAAGCTCACTTTTTTTAACTTCCTTTCAAGCTCTGTATCATAAATCTATTTTAACAGGTGTATAATTGGAACATAGAATGAAATTTTAAATGCTGTTTCTTTGTTGTTATTGTATTGATGACTGTTTTGATACTCCCTGAATGGAAGTTACATGCTGAGTTACTGATTGTAACTATTATAAGAAATTTGAATTAGTTTCAATTTTTTTTTACCAGTATAAATCCTACCACACTATAAAACCTATTATACAGCATATACCTTAAGCATTTTAAATTCAAGCTACATTTCAAAATCCATGTTATACAGAACTCTCCCTGTTGAATCCCAACCACCTTCTTATTCCAGTCTTGGGCACATTCTCATCCTTTCTGTAACTCAAGCAGCTTGCACATTTAATCCACCTCAAATCCCCTTCATTTCTGAAACTCTCTCTGAAAATACCAACCTGCACTGATCATTTTTTTTTTTTTTTCTGAGACAGAGTCTCACTACGTCGCCCTGGGTAGAGTGCCGTGGTGTCACAGCTCACAGCAACCTCCAACTTTTGGGCTTAAGCGATTCTCTTGCCTCAGCCTCCCAAGTAGCTGGGACTACAGGCGCCCACCCCAATACCTGGTTATTTTTTGGTGGTCATTAGTGGTTAGCAGGCCCAGGCTGGGATTGAATCCACCAACCCCAGTGCATGTGGCCAATGCTCTAACCACTAAGCTATGGGCGCTGAGCCTGATAATCCTTTCTTACTCCCCTGGAACACTGAGCTATGCCCAACAAGGTTATTTTCTTAAGAGTTTCACAAGGGGAATATGAGCTGTCACACAGTTCTCCATCATCTACTCGGCTCAGGAATATTACATACATTTTATAAGAGGAAGGAAGGGAGGGAAGGAACAACAACAAAAATGAATATTAAGTGCATTTTATCTCTTTAGTCAACAGCATGTTCATGGTAGCATACGGCAGAGGGAAAATGGTATCATGTGCTGCTCAACTGTAGCTGAGAGATGGGGAGGTACCTTAGCTCGGTATTGGCGGCTATCTTTTTCTTTTAGCCTGTGCTGCCTTCTCTTCTCCGTGTGGAACTGTTTATGTTTGTTAACTGGCGATGGAGAGAGCGAATGGGATCTATTGAGTGACTTTCTATGCATGTAAAGTCCTGCAACACAGAAAAGATATGTACCATTAGATCCTGATAGCCAGAAATATTAGGTTGGAAACTAAATAATTGTTTTTACTAAATCTAAAGAGACAAATAAGCGAATGTACTCTCTCTTACAGCTAATCTGAATTTGCATGTTAGCCACACCAAGTAAATGGACAAATGCATATAAATGTGTACTGTCTCAAGTCCATATATTCAACTTTGGATTGAAATCAAAATATGGGATGGCTCCTGTGCACAAAGGCCTATGGAGAGTGCTCTAGGTGATGGGGGCATAATGGACAAGAGAAAAGGCAAATTACCTGAGCAGTACATCTGCTATCCTTTTACCTGTCTGGATGTTAAGGAGATGGGATATAATCATATGTGTGTGTGTGTGTGTGTGTGTGTGTGTGTATGTATGTATATACACACACACATATATATATACACACACACACATATATATATATGTATTTTTTTTTTTTTTTTTTTGACAGACTCTCATTTTGTGGCCCTGGGTTGAGTGCCACAGCTCATAACAACTTCAAACTCTTGAGCTTAAGTGATTCTCTTGCCTCAGCCTCCCAGGTAGCTGGGACTACAGGCGCTCGCCACAATGCCTGGCTATTCGCTCTGGCTCTGGCTCTGGCTCAGGCTGTTCTCAAATCTGTGAGCTCAGGCAATCCACCTCACCCTGGCCTCCGAGAGTGGGAGGATTACAGGTGTGAGCCACTGCGCCTGGCCTACATATAAAGCAGCATGCTCACAAGCAAAAGTTATCATAATTAAGCACTGTCTAAGTGGTCCTAATTTCTCCCTTCTTAACAACCTAGCTCTCCTAATTCTACGCTGCCTACAACATCTAACACACCAAACCACTTGCTCTCCAGAAACCTTTTTATGGACCATACTTATAGATGTGCTGGTCATCTGCTAGCTGTGAAGAGGATTTTGAAATGCAATTAATTCAATATAGCTTTAAGACTTGAAGAAGTTAGCTTGATAACTTTATAAATTTTTAGACTCTCCAGCAAATACAGAAATGGACTATTTTAAATGATAGATGTCCATAATGCATTCTTGTTTAGAAACTAAAGATCCAATTAAAATAATATTTTAACTTAAAATGTATTTTCACAACGAGATACCATGTGTATGAGTATAGTAATGGGAACATGGAGGTCATTTGGTTAGGCTACCTAGAGATTAGCTGAATCAAGTTTTAAGGGAAGAGCTAGATGAAAAAAAATCACAAGAAGGAAAGAACATTATTTTTTTTTGGGGGGGGGAGACAGAATTTCACTTTGATGCCTTGGATAGAGTGCTGTAGTGTTATAGCTCACAGCAACCTCAAACTCTTGAGCTCAAGCAATCCTCTTGCTTCAGCCTCTCAAGTAGCTAGGACTATAGGTGCCTGCCACAATGCCTGGCAAATTTTTTTAGAGACAGTGTCTCACTCTTGCTCAGGCTGGTCTCAAATTCCTGAGCTCAAGCAATCCACCTGCCTTGGCTTCCCACAGTGCTAGGATTATAGGCATGAGCTATCTTGCCCAGTCTAGGAAAGAGTATTCTTTTGTTGTTGTTGTTGTTGCAGTTGTCATTGTTTTTTTTTTTTGTTTTTTTTTTTTTTTAGCTGGCCTGGGCCAGATTAGAACTCACTAGCCTTGGTGTATGTGGCCAGCGCCCTACCCACTGAACTAGCCCCATCCACTGAACTACGGACATCGCCGGAGAGTATTCTTGAAGGATTAAAAGAATAACTGAAAAGGTTAAGGCACTTTTTGGATGAGACAAGACTGTTTTCCAAAGAAACAATAGATGACCAAAGTAGATAAAACTAAATATAAAATATGCAAAATTTTAGTGGAATACAGGATAATTGTATAGATTTCATTAATAGAAGATCAAATAGTAGGAAGTATTTGCAAGGAAGAGGCAGACGGAAAACTGCTGATACATGTATAGACTGGTCAGTCACTCTGGTGGGCAAATTGGCAATGGTGAAGAAATGATCCAGAAATTGTACTAGGTGTAGTTCCCAGAGAAACTTCTGCATGTATTAAAGGCTGTTCACTGCAGAATTTTTTGTAGAAATGAGAACTGGAAACAGTCTACATGTCCAGCAATAGGGAAAATGGAGTGTTATATATATACTCATACAAATGGGTATACTGTAAGAACTTATTTACACTGCAGTTAAAATGCATAGACTGGATTTGTAAGTATGAACACAAATAGACTTCTAAGACAATGTTAAAAGAAAAAAAGAAAGCTGCAGAACAATATATAGTAACTATGTAAAATTTTAAAACATAAAATAGCATGCTCAGACAAATAATGTATAAAATGTTAGAGTTTAACAAGATAGGAATCAAGGTTTTGGAAAAAGAGTAGCTCTATGAGGAGACTACAGGGGATTTCTATTTTCTTTTTCTTTTTTTTTTCTTTTTTTGCTGTTTCTGCCCGGGGCTAGGCTTGAACCCTCCACCTCCAGCATATGGGGCCAGTGCCCTACTCCTTTGAGCCACAGGCGCCGCCCAATTTCTGTTTTCTTAAACACAAAAGGGCCAAAGCAAACACAATTATTAACATCTGTTACTTCTAGATGGTGAAAATCTAGGTGTCTGATAATATTTTTCTGAAATATTTAAGATGAGAAAGAAAGTCGTTAAGAATGAATGGAGCGACCAAAGTAGTTCACACGGGAGCCCCTATTCTCAGCCTTTCTGGGATAAGTACCTCGCCTGGGCTTCTTTGGCCCATACTCCACGATGCTGTCACTGTGTTGAGATAGTGTCTCCTCATTTCCATTCTCTATCTCTTCATTTCCAGTATCTTCTTTATGGTCAGTCTTTTCTTTAATTCGATCACCCAGGGCACTTTTTAGCATCTATTGAAAAAACTCTTTTCAACATTTTTCACTGGTTTCAACAGAACATAAATGGGTAGGAGTAGACAGACATAACCTTTAAAAAGCTTCCTTTAATGGTTGTTAATAACATGTTTTCAGACGTTGCTTATGCTTTAGTTTTTGGGGTACTATTTTTTTTTAGAGATAGGGTCTTGCTTTGTTGCCCAGGCTGGAGTGCAGTAGCACAATCATAGCTCACTGCAGCCTTGAACTCCTCTGGGGCTCAACCCATCTTCCTCCCTCTGCCTCCTGAGTAGCTAGAACTATAGGCATGTACTACCATGCCAAACTAAGTAAAAAGAAAATTTTTATATGTGGGGATGGGGTCTTGCTTTGTTGCCCAAGCTGGTCTTGAACTCCTGGGCTCAAGCAATCCTCCTCCCTCAGCCTCCCCAAAGTGCTCGGATTATAGGCATGAACCACTGCATCCAGCCTAATATTTGAGAAATCAGTTATCTATCCAATTTTATAAGAGATTTGTCTTTAGTGACAAAGGGAACCCATATAGGTATATCTAAAGATAAACAGTTTAAGCCTGGCATTGTGGCTCACACCTATAATCCTAACATTTTGAGAGGACAAGGTGAGAAGACTGCTTGAGCTCAGGAGCTCAAGACCTGTTTCTACTAAAAATAGAAAATTTAGCCAGGCATTGTGGTGGGCACCTATTGTCCCAACTACTAGGGAGGCTGAGACAGGAGGATCACTTGAACCCAGTAGTTTGAGGTTGCTGTGAGCTATGATGCCATGGCACTCAAACCAGGGCAACAAAGTGAGACTGTGTCCAAAAAAAAAATAAATAAATAAATAAATAAATGGTTTAACATCATCATTCATGTTAAATGATTTAGTTTTCATCAGAATCATTAAAATTTGGATAAATTGGTGCCAAATTCTGTTAGATAATGAAAGGAGATGAGATGCTTGTCTTACCTGCTTGACATATGAAACATTTTCTTTTCTTTCTTTCTTTTTTTTTTTTTTTTTTTTTTTGAGACAGAGTCTCACTATGTCGCCTTTGGTAGAGTGCCGTGGCATCACAACCTTAAACTCTTGGGCTTAAGCAATTCTCTTGCCTCAGCCTCCCAAGTGGGACTACAGGTGCCCGCCACAATGCATGGCTATTTTTTGGTTGTAGTTGTCCTTGTTGTTTGTCAGGCCCAGGCTGGATTTGAACCCACCAGCTGTGGTGTATGTGGCTGACACCTTAGCTGCTGAGCTACAGGCTCCGAGCCAGAACATTTTCATAGTAAGAAAGACACAATTCATTTTCCAATACCTTACCTTCAGTAGGGAGATCACTTCTATGTACTCTAATCCCCAGCATTCTCAATATAGATTAAAAAAAGTAAGACTTGCCCAATCTAGTTCAGAGAGCCGTTGATAAAGTTTCTCTGATACTACTTGTAATTCTTGTTCTGTTAACCTCTTTCTTGGCCTCTGGGGGAAAGATGAATCCCAGGATGAGGCTGAAGCTCTGTTTTCTTTTCTGTAATAATAAGTGACCATAAGACACTTAAGTAGCTAGTTATTTCTTACTTAGTTTAAAATAACTATACTACATGCCTTAACAAATATTTCATACTGGTCTTCACAGCTAAATGTGGAGAATATACCCCTTACTTTTTAAATCCCTTTGCAAACAGATTATAAACATTGAAGCCTGTAGTAATGTTACCTCTTTCCTTTGGTAAGCTTCCTAGTCCTAGCGCCTTGGACCTGAGCTGTATATGTTTCTTGTTCACTCCATTTATCTTTGGGCAACTTGGAAGTTAAGAAAACTCTGTTATCTGGTTCCTATTAAAAACAGAAAAACGTTGATTTGAAAAAGCCACGACGACGACACATAAAAACATTTTAGGAGTGGGGAAGGGAGGACCTGTGGCAGAAAGCCAAGGGAAGGTCCCTTCAATCTCCATGTTTGCTTTTAAATGCATTTGTGAAAATACTCCACTGACACCCAATGCCACATGATTGGAGCAATGTCTATAAACTTGTGCTCAAAGAAAAAAGTGTGGATCAGGATGCCATTGAAACAGACAACTGATGTGTTCTGAAACACAAAATTTTAAGGGTTACAGAAATACCTGGACAAGAAAAAAACCATGAAACCACGAGTTATCTTTTGTATCAAGGAAGTCAATAAGGGCTGTCCAAAATGAAAACAGTTCAAACAAAGATGAAACTTCTTCAAATATGAATAGAAACTCTTAACATTTTTAATAATTTGTTAACTTTAGAAGAAATCTTTTAGAATACTTCTTTTGGTAAAGAAACACTTGTAATATTTAATGATAGCTTCAATTTTACTCTAGTATCTTTTTCGTCTATTAATGTAGAATTAAATTTAATACTTTTCAGAAAATAGCAATGACACTGTAACATTTTTAAAAAATTTTAATGAAGTGTAAGTGTCCAGCTTAATAAATTATTTCAAAATGAACACTCCCATTTAACTGCCACCCAGGTCAAAAGATAGGACAGCTGTCACCTAGGCTGGGATGCAGTGACATAATCATGGTTTATTGCAGCCTCCCAAGTTGCTGGGACTACATGAGCATGGTACCATGCCTGGCTAATTCTTTTTTTTTTTTACTTTTTGTAAAGACAGTGTCTTGCCATATTGCTCAGGCTGGCCCTGAACTCCTGGCCCTCAAGTGATCCTTTGACCTTGGCCTCCAGAAGTGCTGGGATTACAACAGGCATAAGCCACTATGCCTGGCCTAAATTATTTAAGGACACACAATTTGGATTCTGAAGCCAGAATGCCTGAGTGTAAATCCTGACTCTATGATTGCTGTGTAACCTCAGATAACAAACTTAACCCCTCTCCATCAGCTTTCCACATGAAAAACAAATATAGTAGCTACATCAGAGTTGTTTTGAGAAGTAAATTATTGTTGTTTTTTTTTGTTTTTTTTTTTGAGACAGAGTCATCTCATTTTCTTGCCCTGGGTAGAGTGCCATGGCGTCATAGCTCACAGCAACCTCTAACTCCTGGGCTCAAGTGATCCTCATGTGTCTGCCTCCCAAAAGTAGCTGGGATTACAAGTGCCCACCATAACACCCAGCTAGTTTTTGTAGAGATGGGGTCTTACTCTTGTTCAGGCTGGTCTCAAACTCCTGAGCTCAAGCAGTCCACCTGCATCTGCCTCCCAGAGTGTTCGGATTATAAGCGTGAGCCACTGTCCCCGCTTAACAGTTTGTGTTATTTCCCTTTTAATACAATTATCTTGTCCCTATCTTCCTGGAACAAGAACATGCAGGTGTATACAGAGGTAAATTTTAATAAGTACAATGCTGTGACTTGTGTAGTATGTTTGATTACTATGCTAGCAGAAACATCTTTAAACATATGAGCTTCTAACCAATTAAAAGCAAGCTTTTCTGCTTACCACAGAAGATTCTGTATGCTCTCCAGTAGAATTCATGGCCAGGGAGCAGCGGCTTGAACGTAAGTATTCTTTTCCTATGGGACAGGGTGCCCGAGGTTCTGAAGGGTGGTAGGGTGGATGTAAAGGAATAGCTGCTCGGATGGGCTCCCCTAGCTTCCTAGCACTTGGAATCATACTCACAGAAGGGGTTTCCACTAATAAGACAAATTAAAGTGGGTATTATGATGAAATTCTAAGAAATAATATATGTGCACTACTTACATAAATACGTTCACATAAATTAGAAATATTTTTTCAACTTTATTTGAAACAAAGCACAAACACATAAAATAATTAAACCAAGAGTGTATCCTTATCAAACAAGTCGGGACCTAATTTAAACCAGGATTTAATTTTAATGTTATCATTACAATGTTTCAATGTTCCCTGAAATTTATTTAGAAATAATCAAAAATTGAAAGCAATCTAAATGGGCTGAAGAATGGCTATGTAAATAATGGCTCATCGACATGTTAGAAAATCAGCCATTAATGATTCCATGCGATACCACTATATAAAAATCCCAGTAATAACAATAAGGACTGAGAATATTTTTCAAGATACGTGTATTGTATTTTGCTATTCACTAATAATCTGAACACCAACAAATGATGTACTAATGTATCACAGACTCTTATTGTCCTTTAAAAACAAAAAAGTCTTTCATAGGAGGGTATAGAGATAATAAAATCATGGGTGCAAAAATATGCAAACAAAGACCATCTTAAGCAGAAATCACTCATAATTTAAAGTATACATTATCTTTATAAAGATGATCTAGGCTCGGCGCCTATAGGTTAGTGGCTAGAGTGCCAGCCACATACACAGGAGCTGGCGGGTTTGAATCCAGCCCAGGGCCTACCAAATTACAATGACAAATACAACTTAAAAAAATAGCCAAGCGTTGTGGCAGGCACCTGTAGTCCCAGCTACTTGGGAAGCTGAGGCAAGAGAATTGCTTGAGCCCAAGAGTTTGAGGTTGCTGTGAGCTGTGACGCCATAGCACTCATACTGAGGGGGACAAAAGTGAGACTGTCTCAAAAAAAAAAAAAAAATGTAAAACCAAAATGAATCTCATATAAAGTAACAAAAGTAAAAAGGCTAATAGCAGTATTAATTGACCTAAGATTTATTGTCCCCAACTCAGTAATAATCTAAAGAACTAATACCCATTATACTTACTGTCCTCAACAAAGGATGACCTATTCTTGGACAAAAAACTAGATGAGGTAGGGTACAGCACATCTTCATGTGATTTAGAACTTGGTGAGTTTGAAACTTTTTTTGAGTGTGTTTCATTAGAACTTTGGGCACCTGGGAAAGAAAATATTAAAGGTAAAAATTTTAACTACCAAAATAGTTGGCTAAATAGTACAGTATAAGAATTTTATATTCAAGGAATAAAACTCAGGAATAACATAATGTTGAAAAAACTATGTTGGTCCAACTGCATGAAATTTCAATTAATTTCAATTATTTTTAATAACTATCAGATATTATTAAGATGTAGTTCTGTATCCCAAAATAATTTATACAATTTAAAAGCAAAGTTTTAGGCTCGGTGCCTGTAGCTCAGCAGCTAGGGCACCAGCCACATAAAACAGAGGTGACAGGTTCGAACCCAGCCTGGGCCTGCCTAACAATGACAACCACAACAAAAAAATAGCCATTGTGGAGGTGCCTATAGTTCCAGCTACTTGGGAGGCTGCGGCAAAAGAATCGCTTAAGCCCAAGAGTTTGAAGCTGCTGTGAGCCACTGTACTCTACCAAGGGCGATTCTACTGAAGGTGACATAGTGAGACTCTGTCTTAATGTATAAAACTTCGCTTTTTTTTTTTTTTTTTTTTTTTTTTTTGGTCTGTTTCATTATTTTGTCTCAGAACATCATGTGCTGACGTTGTAGAAATGTTGTGTGGGCATCTCCCTGGGTATGAAGAGATAGCGGATTCTTGTCTAGCACCACATAGATTTATAGTCCAGAAACTGAAGCTTATATCAGATGCTATGAATGTGTATGACAGTTACCAGACATCTTAAATGGAAGTATAAAAAGAAGCTTCTACACATACTTTTATCACATCAAACCATGTCTCTATCTCAACTTTTTCTCCTTTGCCTTAATTCCACTACTCTTAAACACAATTCCTCTCTATGTAGAAAGGTGTGACTGTTTTTAAACAGCATTTAGTATCACAGAACCCACTTCTAATATCATTATCCCTTCCATTTCCCATCAATCTATCTGATTCTCTTCCTTCCAGAAACATTTTTGCATTACCGACAAGTGATTCTGATCATGCCATCACTTCGCCTATGCCAATGGCAAGCATGTCTTTGGTCTACTACCTGACCTTCCAGACTTAAGTTCTTCGAACATAATTCCTTGAAACACAATGTTTATTCCTTGGAATCAGTGCTGATGCTGAAAGGGACATTACAGATGTGTTAGTCCAATTCTAATTTCACACTTGAAAATACTATAGCTCAGAAAAGGTAAGAGTCTTGTTCATAATTACAGCCAATAGCAGAGCCTGGATGAGAAGGACGGCTGTTGGATTCCTAAGTTAATATACCTAATTGCACTCTAGCATTATGATCAGTCCATCCAAAAAATATTGTAGCCTGGTGTTTTTCCAACTTTTGGAATACTAAAATGAATACAAATAATTTCATTATGTATTTATCAGCTGCCCCAACAAGTAGAAAGTAAACTCCACAATGGCAGGGATTTGTTTTGTTTACAATAGTATCACCATTGCCTAGAACAGGGAAGGCCCTGAAATAGGTGTTTAATAAGTATGATGTGTCCACTGTCCCTCAGAGCTCAATTTACTTAAAAGACAAACTATAATCACCATGCAACGTGTAAACAGTGTTACAGAAAGATCGCCCTGCAGGAACAAAGAGCCCAGAGCCCACGGCAGGTGGTGGAGGCTGTGCACTTGAGGGTGAGTTGCCAGGAACAGAAAAGAAGGAAAAGCATCCCAGGGAGAGCACAGCACCTGAGGTGGGCGGCTAGAGTCGGATGATGGGAGGTAGGAAAGGAGGGAGGCTCAAAACTGGGGCCTGAGAGAAGTGCAGGTCCACTGTGTACAAGCAGTAGGCTGCTGGAAAAGTGGCCTGAAGCCTGGGAGAAAACTTATCACTGAGTATTCAAAGGTGTTGAATGATAGAAAAAAGTGAGTCAAACCAGTTCATTCTTCCCAAGTAACTACCATAAATTACATGACAACCTTTATCCACTTATTTGCCTTGGAGTCATCTGCCCATATGTCTATGACTCCACTTTGACTATGACTTCAGGTAACTGTTCATATTTCTTTTCTTTTTTTTTTTTTTGGTTGAGACAGTGTCTATGTCGCCCTTGGTAGAGTGCTGTACTGTCACAGCTCACAGCAACCTCAAACTCTTGGGCTTAAGCGATTCTCTTACCTCAGCCTCCCAAGTAGCTGGGACTACAGATGCCCACCACAATTCTCAGCTATTTTTTGGTTGCAGTTGTCATTGTTGGTTAGCAGGCCCAGGCTGGGCTCGAGCCCGCCAGCCTGTGGCTGGCGCTGTAATGACTGTGCTATGGGCACCGAGCCTAATTAGGACTATTTTTCACAATTTTTTTTTTTTTTTTTCCCTGAGACAAGAGTCTTACTTTGTTGCCCCATCATAGCTCACAGCAACCTCAAACTCTTGGGCACAAGTAATCCTCTTGCCTTAGCCTCCCAAGTAGCTGAGACTACAGGTGTCTGCCACAATGCCTGGCTATTTTTAGAGATGGGGTCTCACTCTTGCTCAGGTTGGTCAAGCGATCCATCCACTTGGGCCTCCCAGAGTGCTAGGATTGCAGGTGTGAGCCACCGTGTCCAGCCCTATTTTTCACAATTTTAAATATTCCTATGTATTAACTATTTACATTTTTTATAGTTGTATATCGAATAATAATTAATATTTAAAGATCAACTACTTACCATTACTTCTTAGAGAAAACGTATGTGCTGTGTCTCCAAGTCTAATACTTTCACCAATGGATTCTGCTTCATCTCCATCCCAAGTCGGGCCTAAAGCTTCAGACGAGGAGCACCTGAAAGAGTTCCCCCATTCACTCAGCACCCAGCCCAACCACACAGGGCCTTTCCTCTGAGGACCTGTGAGCTGCTTCAAGCAGCTAGCCTGTAAGTGTTCAAACTACTCATTGCTAGGAAGAAACAGGAAAAGACTATCCCTTTTGATGCTTATCATGTCTTGACTGATATATAAATGGTATATAATTCAAACTGTATGAAAGACATGTTATATAGTGATTAAAAATTATTACAAAGAGCTTAACAACTTCAGAAGACTTAATGTTAAATTAAAAAATGCAAGAAACAAAATTATACAGACAATATGACTAAATTCAATAAAAACAGTAAAAAGGACTAAAAATATAAGGAAATGTTAATAGCAATTATTTAGTTCTGAATGATATATCTTTTTTTTCTGCTTTAAAAATTTTTCCCTACTTTGCCACATTTTCTGCAAGAAGATGAACTACTTTGATGATCAAAGGAAAAACATAAAAATGAGTAAGAGTAAGGTAGGTATTATATATATATAACTGAAGGTTCTTAAATCTCCCCCAGGAAGGTTTAAAATATGAGAAGTTAGTAAAATTTTCACATTAACTTTGATTCTATCCTGGTATATTATGTGCAATTTTAATCCTTCATTAAAAAGGCATAATTTGTTTTGGTTAAATTCATGGAGATTGAGTAATACCTCCCAAAAGAAACTCTTTTCCATGATGATTTAGATTCTTTTGTACTTTCTGGCTCTTCCAAAGTTTGTCCTCGATGAAATTCTGTAAAATACTTGTCAGTTTCACCTGTTCAGAACAAATAAAAACAATAATACCCCAAACTCCCAAGTTACTACTACTCCTTCTATACAACAGGCAGAGAGAAGTAAACACAGTGAGCACCCACAACCTGTTCTGGTAAACTGGGCTCTCATGAAAGTGAAATTACAAAGAACTAAATCATTACCTATGATGAGCATGTATTACTTGAATAACAAAAAAATAATATTAATTTAAAAGCAAGGTTGGGCTGGATTTGGTGGCTCACACCTGTAATCCTAGCACTTTGGGAAGCAGAGGTGAGAAGAATGCTTGAGACCTCATCTCTACAAAATACAGAAAAATCAGCCAGGTGCTGTGGTGCCCACCTGTAGTCCCAGTTACTCAGGAGGCTGAGGTAGGAGGATTGTTTGAGGCCAGGAATTGAGGTTGCAGGGGTCTATGCTCAGGCCACTACATTCTAGCCTGTATGAATAAGGTTCTATCTCAAAAATAAAAATATTATTAAAAAACAGGGTCTGGGTGGTGCCTGTGGCTCAGTGCATAGGGTGCCAGCCCCATATTCCGAGGGTGGCAGGTTTGAACCCGGCCCCGGCCAAACTGCACCAAAAAAATAGCCAGGTCTTGTGGCAGGCACCTGTAGTCCCAGCTACTCAGGAGGCTGAGGCAAGAGAATCACCTAAGCCCAGGAGTTGGAGGTTGCTATTAACTGTGACCACCACAGCACTCTACCAAGGGCAATAAAGCGAGACTCTGTCTCTAAAAAAAAACACAACACAGGGCCTACAGTTTTATCCACAATGTTTCATTTTTTAAAGTAAGGTAGCAGATTCGTTTTTTATTCTTTACATTTTTCCATCTGTATGGGATCTCTAAGCCAATCAATTGAGATGACCAAAAAAATATGACTATGTCAGCCTACTTCATGCTCTGAGACAATCTGCCTTAGGCTAACAGACAGTCATGGCTTGAAAGAAACTTCTTTTAAGACTATCAACCTCTTTTTCACCACAATATACTTGAGGAATACACACTTTCACCAGCAGCAGTAATTCACCAGGGCAGTGATTTCAGAAGATACATGGGTAAAACCTCCTAAGATTTAGATTTATCCCTCAGGATATTCCCATGTATAGGCACTTCTTTAGAGATTCACAATTCAAGCATGTACTTTCATTTTTTTTTTCTATTTATATTCACCAAGCAACATTTTAATAACATTAATTGATACTATGCATTTGCTCTGAGGTAGGCTGTGTGCTAAACTATTGGCATATATCTACTTAACCTTCACAACAACCATGAACAAATTTTAGATTAAAAAAATCTCTTTAACTTAGAGGTAGTTTTCTACCTCATAACCCTGCTGCTAAAAAAACTGAAAAGAGCATCAAATACCTACTGGTAGCCTTGAATTAGGTGAGTCCCACATATCAATACTTCCCCCTAATTCTTACCCTTTTATGTTTTTATTGCATGCAGGTTTCTTGGAGACCAATAAACATGACCTGCAGCTTTGAGTCATTCCAGAGTACCCAGACAAGCATTTAACACATATTAAACACTCAAACATTTTTGAAATTACAAAATAAATTTCCAGTGTGTATACCTTTTAATTTTCCCTTTCAGTTTTTTTGTTTTCTTTTTGTAGAGACACAGTCTCATTTTATCACCCTCAGTAGAGTGCCGTGGGGTCACACAGCTCACAGCGACCTCCAACTCCTGGGCTCAGGCAATTCTCTTGCCTCAGCCCCAAGTAGCTGGGACCACAGGCACCCACCACAATGTCTGGCTATTTTTTTGCAGTTTGGCTAGGGCCAGGTTCTAACTCTTGGTATATGGAGCCAGCGCCCTACCCACTGAGCCACAGGTGCCATCCTCCTTTTCAGCTTTTCTTTTTTTCAGCAATGATCAAAGATAGGAAATTCTAACTAAAGATCTTAAGATTAATTTCAAATGCTATAATCACTGCATAGGTCTCACCATCGACAATTTAAGAATTAAGAAGGGTGGGCCTCTCAAATTTTTGTCGTTATTTATATAAGAATTTATGTTAGGTTCAGTGCCTGTAGAACAGCGGTTTTACGGCACTGGCCACATGCACCGAGGGTGGCACATTCAAACTGGGCCCAGGCCAACTAAACAATGAAAACTGCTGGGTGGCGCCTGTGGCTCAAAGGGGTAGGGCGCTGGCCCCATATGCTGGAGGCGGCGGGTTTAAACCCAGCCCTGGCCAAAAACTGCAAAAAAGAAAAAAAAGAAAACAATGACAACTGCAACAATAGCTGCATGTTGTGGCGGGTGCCTGTAGTCCCAGCTACTTGGGAGGCTGAGGAAGAGAATCGCTTAAGCCAAAGAGTTTGAGGTTGCTGTGAGCTGTGACGCCACAGCACTCTACCAAGAGTGACATAGTGAGACACTGTCTCAAAAAAAAAAAGAAAGAAAAAGAATTTATGTTAATTGCTGCTGCTGAAAACTTTGGGTATCTTTCCAATATAAGAACAGGTGCTATGTTATCCCATCCATGACTAATTAACATTACTTAATCTCTAATTTTTTTTTCTTTTTTTTTTTTTTAATAGACACAGGGATCTTGCTCTTGTTTGGGCTGGTCTCCAACTCCTGAGCTCAAGTGATACTCCCACTTCAGCTTCCCAGACTGTGAGGATCATAAGCAAGAGATACCACACCTGGCCCTGCCCTTTTTTTTTTTTGCAATCATAAATAACAATCCAATGAAGACCTTTCTTTTATATTATTTCCTTAAGTTCCTAGAAAGTGAGATTTATTGAGCCAAAGATTATAAAAAGGTCTTAGTCACAGCTAGTTGAGTTTAAATAACCTCTTTTGGATAATAATTTGGAAACATCGATCTTTATGATTTTCATTAATAACATAAAATCAAAATTTCACACAGTAAGTTGTCACAATTTGAGGAACTCAAAGAATAAAATAAAAAAATATTCAAGTTGTCATAACATGAAAGAGTAGGTTGAAGGCAGAAATACAGCAGTCCTTGGCTGGGCACAGTGGCTCATGCCTATAATTCTAGCTCTTCGGGAGTTCAAGGAGGGAGATAGCTTGAGCTCAGGAGTTCCAGCCTGAGCAATGGAAGACTCTATCTCTACTAAAAATAAGCCAGGTGTTGTGGCAGGTGCCTATAGTCTCAACTATTTGAAAGGCAACAGAAGAACTACTTGAGCTCAGGAGTTTGAGGTCCTGAGGTCCTCAGTGAGGCTGAGGCCATGTCACTCTAGCCTGGGGTCTTTGTCTCCAAAACAAAGGGCACCAATTCTTCCTATTGATGCTTCAGTAACATTCAAATTTGTAATATAAGTAACAGTTTTGACAGAAAATTTTGGAGTAAGGAATTTTATGCAAGCACAGGACTAGAAACAATTTCACCAGAAATTCACCTTTTAATTATAAATTAGTTTGAAAGTAATTTATAAGCAACATTCAAGTTAGTAAAGAACATGACAGTCTAGCTAAGAGTTTCTAACCACTTGGAACAGAAAGAATTGAAAATTTACAATTAAAATTTTCAGGTATACTGTATTAGTGATTCTGCTTCCTATAAACAAAACAGGCAACAGGGACATTACATAACGTAGATCAAACCAAATTTCCATTCTTGTACTCACTTTTCTCATGAGATGTTTCACTAATGTGTTCTGTAAGATACTCCAGCAACCCATCAAATATTTCTAGGAGATTCTTAATAGATTCTTTATCTCCTTTCACAATATTTTCTCCTGAACACAGAATATAGAGCTATTAAAGACCAAGAAATCTGAAAGCCATATATCTTGAAATGGATATAACACTGTGAAAATGCTATTCAAAAACACAGGAAAAACAATGATATTACAAATATTAAAAACACCAATTTCTTGCTGCCAGATTATACCTGAAGAAATAAAGAAGGTAGCCTTAAATATGGTGCTTAATAATTTCTGGCATAAGAAACAAAATAACTGGACTTGAGAAAACAACCTCTAGTAAGATTTATATAAAAACACAAAGCAGCTTAAGCAGAATTTTACCACGCTTGTGAAAAATTGGCAAAACACAACACTTTCAGACTGTGGGATCCCACTTTAAATAGTTTGTTCACAAGGTGACAGACATTAACAAAACAAAACAAAAAACTTGTTGGGATACCTTCATCAAGAATTCCACGATATCCCCCCCACCATGAGTATTTAACTTCTATTCACTTTGTGTAGCTCATACCATTTTTCTGATTAAAACCCCACCCATTGCTCCCTTTCTAAAATTTAAGCCTTGCATATATAAACCCCATCTCCAGCCCCATCTCCCATTTTATACTCATAAATTAATCATTAATTTATGATAATTGCACACTCATCTTATACTCATAAATTAATCATGAACAATCCCTAGCACAGTACCTGGCCCATAATCACTTTCTAATATAAATGTTAAGTGGAAATGTTGAATAGAAATAGGCTGACCAAAGCATGAAGACTTGATGTGTTTAATGTCACCTAAAGTGGATTCCAATCAACATCAGGTATGGATGGAACTTAACTCTTAATGACAACTTTGGTTGTCACTGGGGAGATTATGCCTGGTACTCTCATGAGTTCAAACCAGTATGGGACAAGCAGAGTAGAAATTTGTTATTTAGAAGAATCCAGACATTCGGCTCGGCACCTGTGGCTAAAGCAGCTAAGGCACCAGCCCATATACCTGAGCTGGCAGGTTCGAATCCAGCCCAGGCCTGCCAAACAACAATGACAGCTGCAACCAAAAAGAGGGTGCATGTAGTCCCAGCTACTTGGGAGGCGGAGACAGAAGACTCCCTTGAGCCCAGGAGTTGGAGGTTGCTATGATGCCACAGCACTCTACTCAGGGCAACAGCTTGAGACTCTGTCTCAAAAAAAAAAAAAAAAAAAAAAATCTAGACATTCATAACTTTAGCCATGATGCAAAACAAACCTAAACCAGAAATTGGACATTTTACCCTACTACTGGCAAAGACAGACAATGCTAGACAGTGTTTTTCTGTTTAACCTGAAATCTTATTTTTGAGCCTGTGTTTTTCTGACTTAAAATATGTAAGTATACCCCAAGGGACTCAGGACTTCTGAGTTTCTAGGATGGGGAATATATTTTGACAACCTAGCAACTAAGACTGTTGGCCAGAATGCAGTGCTTCATGGTATAAGAGAAACTACTTTAAACAGAACATAAGGGATAAAAAAGCTGTTTTGCAGTCCACTAAAGGAAATAAGCAGTTTTAGTTTTTCATGCTGTGGGTTTATTTGTCAGAGGCAGCTTTCATTAAAAAGTTATATTAACTTGGTGGCGCCTATGGCTCAAGAAGTAGGGCACTGGCCCTATAAACTGGAGATGATAGGTTCCAACCTGGCCCCAGCCAAAAAAAAGTTATATTAATCTATTTATGTTTAAAACTTTGCTACAGTATTTTATTTTATTTTTTTGAAACTGAGTCTCACTGTCTTGCCCCAGTAGAGTACCCTGGCCTCACAGCAACCTCAAGCTCTTGGACTCAAGTGATCCTCCTGCCTCAGCCTCCCAAGTAGCTGGGACTACAGGTGTCTGTCACAACCCTGGGCTATTTTTTTTTAAAGCAGAGTCTCGCTCTTGCTCATGCTGGTCTTGAACTCACAAGCTCAAGCAATCCACCCGCCTCGCCCTCCCAGAGTACAGGGATTACAGGCATGAGCCACCGTGCCCGGCGCTATAATATGTTTAAAAAGCACAAATAGGGCAGCGCCTGTGGCTTAGTGAGTAGGGCACTGGCTCCATATATCAAGAGTGGCAGATTCGAACCCAGCCACGGCCAAACTGCAACAAAAAAATAGTCAGGTGTTGTGGTGGGCGCCTGTAGTCCCAGGTACTTGGGAGGTTGAGGCAAGAGAATCGCCTAAACCCAGGAGTTGGAGGTTGCTGTGAGCTGTGAAGCCAAGGTGATAAAGTCTCGTGATAAAGTGAGACTCTGTCTCTTAAAAAAATAAAAAGATAAAAAGCACAAATACCAGAAATTGCCCTACTCAAATGATAAAGCAATTCAAAATTGAAAACAACAGGGAACTTTTGGGATTATCCCTCAAAATGAATTCTCTCCAGATTTACCCATTTATTTACCTAGAACTGAATCCAAAAACTTTAGAATTTTCTCCTTGCAACAATTTGTTCTTGTTAATACAAAATTAAGAGATATAAATCAGGACCTATCCTGGTTGACATTTATCTTCTTCTTCAACTACTGTCCAAGAATAAATCAACAGTATAAATCCTTCTTTTTGTGACTACAGTACAATTTTAAGTCTCCAAGATTCCCTCTGTTCGTTACCTTGATATAATTCACTGGAATAATCTTCATTTTCACTATCTACAAATATAAACACTTATAAATAACATATACTTGGCATGTTTGGCCTTAGAATATAGTACAATTTAGTTTATTTTGGAAATTCAATTAAATAATTTTTTAAAAATAGAGAATATGGTTCAAAATTATTTTATTTTAATTAGAAACAGAGTCTCACTTTATTGCCCTCAGTAGAGTGCCCTGGTGTCACAGCACACAGCAATCTCCAACTTCTGGGCTTAGGCGATACTCTTGCCTCAGCCTCCCGAATAGCTGGGACTACAGGCGCCCGCCACAATGCCAGGCTATTTTTTGTTGCAGTTTGGCTGGGGCTGGGTTCAAACCCATCACCCTCGGTATATGGGGCCGGCACCTTACCCGCTGAGCACAGGCACTGCCCAGTTCAAAATTTTAAAAGTACAAAAGGTTTACAGTAAAAATTCTTGTCCCCTTGTCCTACAGCCTTGAGGTTCTCCTTGTTGAATGCAATCATTATTCCAAGTTTCTCACATAGGTAGTCTAGCTCCCAGGTTATGAATGTGACAGGTTTCTATAGGTTTGTTCCTAAGTTGAATTTGGATATAAGTCGGAATAGGCACATTTACCTGTTACCTATAATAGCCTTTCTTTGTAAGTGCAAGTCATATGTAAGTTGGATTATTTGTAACTTGGGGACTGCCTATATATGCTTCCAAAGTCCTTCCAATTGCAATCAATTGCATACATTCTCACCACTTTTGTTTTTACATTCATTACAGTTACACCACATTTTTCTCACACAATGTACATTAGAGACTGTTCCTCTAATGTGGAACATTATACATAAGAGCATCCTTAATCATCTTTTACAGCTGTAGAACAATTCAATGTGTGGGGCTATCAAAATTTATTCAACCAGTCTTGATTGATAGATGTTTCAAGTTTTTAGGTGATAAGAACAAGCAGCATTCGTGTGTTTGAAAATAACAAAACAGGCTGGCGCCTATGCCTCAAAGGAGTAGGGCGCCGGCCCCATATGCCAGAGGTGGTGGGTTCAAACCCAGCCCCGGCCAAAAACTGCAAAAAAAGAAAAAAACAAAACAACAACAAAATATATACCTCAAATTACCAGCGAGGATACTTAACATTTCAGTCCCAGATCCATTGCAAACTCAACATTCAACTGTTCTGGAAAAGATCTCATACCTGGTCCTTAATTCTATCAGTTGATTGCCATAGCTCAGTCATACAGTTTGGTCTAATTACATAAGCGCATTCATTTGCTAACTAAATAATGTCTAACATTCTGTCTAACAAACTATTTTACTAAAATGCACAATTACTTGATGATTAAGTATACACTAACCTGTTATGTGAGACAAGCTGACCTGCAGGTAATCCAAGGCCAGAGAATCAATTATTGCTTGAACATTGTGTGCATCATCCTCTTGATTCTTGGGAATAGCTATGAGGTCTGTAGGGAAAAAGCCATTAATTTTGCTTCTATGAGAGTCCAAGTTTTCATATATCTGTCTCTGACCAGGCTTCTTAGTAAGACCTACTGCTATAAAAGTAAGCTCTGCCCAAACACAATAGGCTATCAAGTACAGATAAAGTTAATAAAGCCTGAATTCTACACAGTAGAATCTTTATTGGTTGAATATTTATTGAACCTGTTTTTCATTAATGAATACTGATCGAATATGGTTGGATATTTATTACACCCAACGTATTTGTAAACATGTTCTATAAGAAACAGAAGATAAAGTGGTTTCTAAATTTAAGGAGATGCTAATAATCTAGTAAGTAAAGTAAGACATGAGACTTCTAACCCATAACTAAGGACTGAGAGAGAAAAAAAAACCACAGCAGGTGTTCAAAAAGGGTTCTTCTATATCCCATTAGAACAGCCTATTGGGAATTACTGGCATAAAGGTTTTTAAGTCAGTATAGGCCAGGCGCAGCAGCTAGCACTCTGGGAGGCCGAGGCAGGTGGACAGCTTGAGCTCACAAGTTTGAGACCAGCCAGAGCTATAGCAAGACCTCGTCTGTAGTAAAAACATAGAAAAACTGAGGCAAGAGAATCACTTGAGCCCAAGAGTTGGAGGTTGCCGTGAGCTATGACACCACGGCATCTACCTATGGCAACAGCTTGAGACTCTGTCTCAAAAAATAATAATAAAAAGTAAATAAAAAAGTAAACAGTCAGTATAGACCAGTGGTTCTCAACCTTCCTAATGCTGTGATGTATTTTCATTGTTACAAAGGGGTCACAACCCATGGGTTGAGAACTGCTGGTATAGACCAAAATGCAGAAAGATGGCTGGGCACTGTAGCACACCCCTATAATCCCAGCACAATGGGAGGCCAAGGAGGGAGTACTGTCTGAGTTTAGGGATGGGAGATCAGCCTGAGCAAGAGTGTGACCCCTCTCTACTAAAAATAGAAAAGAAAAATTAGCAGGGTGATATAGTCCCAGCTATAAGAGAATAGCTGAGGCAAGAGAATAGCTTGATCCCGTGAGTGTGAGGTTGCTGTGAGCTGTGACTTGATCCCGTGAGTTTGAGGTTGCTGTGAGCTGTGACATCATGGCATAGTAGCCTGGAGCAACAGAGGGAGACTCTTGTCTCAAACAAAAAAATACACAGCAAAGTGCAGAAAGATTTAATATCAAGTCAACTTTGGATTTTTTCCTCTAGTTTTGAGGAAGATGAGCCTTAGAGAGGGTTGCAACTAGCATCAAAGATATAAGCTTGAGGCCATCCTGTTATTCCAGAAGTGAAAAGGCTAACAACTGGACTCATGCTACAAAGAGACAGGAAGAGAAACTACACAGACTTACAGTACTCAATGATTATAAACTACATACAAATAAAAAAAGCAGTAGCGGAATCTATGAATAAGGAGGCTGAGAAATGTAGCCATGGATACAGCAAAATGATGTGGCACTTCTGAAAGAAATTAGCAAGTCACAACTTACAAAATGACAGGATATGCCACTTATTAACTTTTTTCTTGTTAAACTAGGTTCATAAAGTAAAAATATCAACTCTTATCCCTAATATTGGTTAAATAACAGGATCCAACAAATTTCCAACTTCCACTCAATTTTAGAACCTTTGATAGGATATGGGACTTAACTGTTTTCTTAGTAAACTAGGTTCATAAAGTAAAAACATCAATTCTTATCCTATCCCTACTACTGGTTAAGTAACAGGATCCAACAAATTTCCAAGTTCCACTCAATTTTAGAACATTTGAAGGTATATTTACAGAAAAGGTATGACTTTGATGAGGCACTAGGCATAGTTAAATTAAACCATGAGCGCCTGTAGTCCCAGCTACTTGGGAGGCTGAGGCAAGAGAATTGCTTAAACCCAAGAGTTTGAGGTTGCTGTGAGCTGTGACGCCACAGTACTCTATGGAGAACAACATAGTGAGGGAAAAACAAAAAATTAAACCATCAAATGGATTCACTCAGGCTGTTATTAATGAATAAGTTCCATAAAGTGTTCATTAAAGTAATAAATACAATATTAACTTTATTAATTAATAAATGCACTAGAAACTTCTGGCCTAAGATACAGACACAATTATTCTTTTAGTACCCTTACCTGGTACCTTTTCTCCCAAAATGGATCGATAAAGAGCAATAAAAACATTAGCATCACAATCTTCAAGTTCATGTATCCTCAGGTGTATATGACATTTAAAAAGAAGGTTATTAGCAATGGTTATCCACTCTGTTGGGAAAGAAAGGGGAAAGCTCAGTCTTAAATAGAACTAGAAAAAGTCATATACTTATCTAGAAAAACTACAACCCTCACAACAGACACTGAACTTTTAAGAATATAAGGAATTTTTTATGGAATTTCAAAGACCCTCCTAGCATGATTTTTAAAAAGATGTACCTAATTTCCTGGGAGATTTCCTGTAATCATTTCAATGCAGTAAAAATGAAAATGCAAATCCAATGTCTACTGTTGCCTAAAGTCTTAAGTCATTTGTAAGTTTTTGTTTTATAAGTCTTTTATAGGTGTTTTTACTTAAAACATAGTTGCAAGCAGATGGAAATGTCATAAACAAGAGACTTTGTTAATGATAATCAAAGGTTACTAGAAACTAATTAATGGATGTTGCTTCAAATTCCCAATAGCATTAGTCATGTTTCAACCCCAATTATTTTGTCCAAGTCAGGATTTCTCTGGAGCCCAAGAAAGTGGTGATTAATTTAAGCTGTTAAGAACTGGAATAATGACAACTTCAACACAAATGCATTTTTTAGTTTTTGTCTTTTATTGTATTTGATGTATATGCAATAAAATATAGGAATACGTAAAAATATCCCTAGGCTCAGATTTAGCTCATCACCAAGTTTCCTGTGTAACCAGTCTCCCCACCCACAGATATTGCTGAGCACCCGCCACAACGCCCAGCTAGTTTTTTTTATCTTTAGTGAAGACACGGGGTCTCTTTCTTGCTCAGAGCGGTTTTAAACTCCTGAGCTCTGGTGAGCCACCGCGACCGGCCGACCAAATGTAATTTAGAAAGCTTGAAACATGAGTTCCTTGAAATGACTGGTGATTAAGAGGAAAAGCACTATTTAGTAATATAAGTTATCTCCAGTATGTTCTGGAAACACAGTATGTTCGATCCACATTATCCCCATTCTCCCATGCTCATCCCTCACAGCTGACCAAACCATGGCAAGTGGTTTGGAAGAGATCCTGGAGAAAAGGATAAAAGCGTCCTAGACAACCAATCAATTCGCTTTTCCAAAGCGGTGCTGAGCAAAGCCGGTAACTCTAGAGGGCAGCGAAGAGGAAAAAAAGCACCACCAGTCCACTATGGCAGGAGCATCAACAGATCTTAAGTATACCTCCAAACATCAATACAAACGGAGTTGCGACCTCAGTCCTCTTAATCCAAGAGCGGAGAGCACATGCACAGGGGCCAATATCCCAGAGAAATAGAAGTACGGGGAAGACCCTTCTGACAGCTCTTTTTGCAGCCAAAACACGGTATCCTACTGGTCTCGACACAGAATATCTCTCTCTCACCGCATATCGCTGCTCGACGGCCTCGAAGCGAAGAGGGAGAGAGACTGAGAAACCCTCCTATCCAGAGCTCCTGCGACTGCCACTGGCTGCTCTACTGTCCCGAGCCCTGCCAGCAGCCCAGACCCAGTTCAGGCGGGGCCGAGGTCCTTTGGTCGTTGGACGGCTTTAGTCCACACACACCAGGACTCCAGGCTGAGACTCACCCGCTTCTGAGCAGGCCATATCGCGGAGGCAGGTCGCCGTCAGTCTCCCGGGCAGACGCGCGGGCGACGGCGGCCGAGAAGGACCGCTCAGCGCACACCCAGCGCCGGGAGGAGGGAGTACCAACTAAAGCGTAGAGACCGAAGGGCGAGAGAGGGCGGGGCCTTAAAACGGCTTCTCGTCGCGGATTGGTCATCAGAGGGACACTTCCTTTTTACCGCTCGCGCCAAGGCGGCGGTTTGCGGACTCCAGGTACCACTCTCTGCGGGAAACCCGCTAACAACAGCTAAAGAATTCTAAGGTCGGTGGGTCCGCTGGGCCAGGCCTGGCCGGTCTCCCTCCCAGGGGTCATTAGAACTGCACTTCCGGTGAGCTATTTTGTTATGTATTCCTCCGCCGACGCCAACCGGAGAAGTAGTGCGGCCTGCTTCCCCCAGGGGGCGGGGGTCAGTCACGTGACAACGCCAGACTCCGCCTTCCCGTCTTATTTGGTTTGGGGCGTGATCGCTGTTTGGAGACGTAAACATCCCCAAGTGGCGAGAGTGGGTTGGCCTGTGGTGTTTTAGCGTCTGGTTGGATCTGGAGAAGGGAGGGGTGGCTTGCTTGACGTGTGGAAAGAAAACAAAAAGGTGAAGTCTAGGCATTGCGGGAGGCGGCATTACAGTAGTGTGTGGGCGCAGACTTGAAAGGGGAGAAAAACGGGCGACCCTGAGGGAGCGGCCGAGCGGGGGAGGGGCGAGAATTCGGCGGATTCCGGAACTCCGGCCGGCGCTGCGGCCTCCGCGCGGGGGGGGGGGGGGTGATTAGGTCATAGAGTGGCTCCCAGCATTCTTTGCGGCGGAGGAGGCGGTCCAGACTATAAAGCCGGCTGCCGAAACGCGGCCGGCACCTCATTCATTTCCACCGGTCTGTGGTCGCGCAGCTACGGCTCTTGTCATCGCCTTCCCTCCTCCGCTGCCGCCCCCGCAAGGCTTCGCCCTCGCCGAGGCCACTTCCAGCGACTCGTCGCACTCGACTCTCTCCATTTCGTTCCCCACCAACCGCAATCATTGACGCCATGTCGGGTTATTCGAGCGACCGAGACCGCGGCCGGGATCGAGGGTGAGTGTGGGGACCGATCTGTCAGGCCCGACGGGTGGGGGATGGGAGCCCGGTGAGGGAGCGGGCGGCGGGGCCTGTGGGCTGCGCGGTTCCAGCTCGCCTGGGGGCCTTCCCGGACGAAGGCTTGCGCCATTTTGATCTTGTGGTACAAGTGGTCGGAAGCCAGCTAACTGCCCTCAAGTTCGCTTTTTGTTTGGAGGCCGGGGGCTTCGGGAGCTGTGGGGGGAATTCAGAAGGACGCTTGTGAGGGGAGGAAGTCGCGACGCTTCCGAGGCAGACGAAGGAACTGCCGTTAGGAGCAACCATTTTCGCAAGTTGTTTTCGGGGTTTCCAGGAATTCTCTGGAATCGGGGGGACGGTTTTCAAAACCACCGGTGCCGTGGGGAGTAGGCGGGCGGCGGGCGCCGCCGGTGTCGGCCATGTGGCCGAGCCGCGGGTACAAAATGCCGGCTTCGGACATGGCGGCGCCTTTGTTACCCCGCCCGGCGTAGGAGCTCAAAATGGCAGCGTCGAGAAAATGTGGCGCAGAGAGAAATGCGAGACAAAGGGGGAAGCGCCGCCCCAGCGGGAACGCCGCCCGGGCCGGGACTCCTCCCCCGGTAGTTGCCGGCTCCTCCTTCCCCTTTTCCTCACATTATATAATTTTGGTATGTTGATAGGGAGCTCGACTGCGGGATCCCCGAGCTCGGTTCTCTTGTACGAGTGTACCCGATAGATGACACCCTTGTTTTGCTCTCGCTGTCTGTGCTGTCCAGTTATCCATTCCTAAGCTTAAAAGAATGGAAACAGAAAATACCGTTTTGAAGGTCCTCCCTTTGCATTGTTGGTACCCCAGATACTTAATTCCTGAACTCTTGGGAGAGACTGTGATGGCTACACGCAGTTGTCTTTCCTCGTAATCCAAATTTCTGGTGTTTGGACTGGAAGTTTTCGACCTGGTAAATCCTACGCTGTTTATTCAGCTTCGATATTGTGTACAGGGGACTATAGAAAATGACATAGACAATGTAAATTGTGGCGGTTGAGAGAATGACTTACTGAGGACGGTGCTATAAGTTCGTTTTCAGTGGTTTTTTAATGCGTGCCAAGGGATGGTAAGTAAATCTGTGTCTAGACCCATATACAGGCGTTTGAAGTGTGGGTGATTTTTTTTTTTCCCCTCCTCAATTTCAGGTTTGGTGCGCCTCGATTTGGAGGAAGTAGGGCAGGACCCCTGTCTGGAAAGAAGTTTGGAAACCCTGGGGAGAAACTAGTTAAAAAGAAATGGAATCTTGATGAGCTGCCCAAATTTGAGAAGAATTTTTATCAAGAGCACCCAGATTTGGCTAGGCGCACAGCAGTGAGTAATTTATTGTGGTTTCATGAGGTTATAATTCAGTAATGGCTTTTGCCAAATCAACATTTGACGGTGTATAGCAAATGACTTTTGATGGCTAGACTTTCTGATTTCATATTTGGAGAAGAGGTTTTTGGAAACCAAAGGCTTTGAATTTTTCTACTGAAAGTGGTTGGTGTTACGTTGTAAAGGGTTTTCATTTGATTCCAGATAAAAATAAATGACGTGTTAAATAGTTCAACTTCATGGTTACCAGTAGCATGTTTAATTATAATGGTTGTCATGAGACTGTAGATTATTTTTATTATTTGTTTTGCAGCAAGAGGTGGAGACATACAGAAGAAGCAAGGAAATTACAGTTAGAGGTCACAACTGTCCAAAGCCAGTTCTGAACTTTTATGAAGCCAACTTCCCTGGTAATTGCTAGTTTTGAATCTGCCCAGGCCTTTTTGTTCCTGTTTTTGTTAGCATTATGAATTCTTATTTCATTGCTGTCACTATATAGCAAACGTCATGGATGTGATTGCAAGACAGAACTTCACTGAACCCACTGCTATTCAAGCTCAGGGATGGCCAGTTGCTCTAAGTGGATTGGATATGGTTGGAGTAGCACAAACTGGATCTGGGAAGACATTGTCTGTAAGTTTGGGAGAATTCTTGATTTAATCTATGTTACAGAAAATGGAATGAAAGTGAAACCAATGTATTAATATAGTGTCTGTTATTTGTTCCCACCCCAAATAGTATTTGCTGCCTGCCATTGTCCATATCAATCATCAGCCATTCCTAGAGAGAGGCGATGGGCCCATTGTAAGTGTGTATATATGTATATATATTCTTGTAATTTTTGGGTAGAAATCAGAATCAGATTTGTAGACTACATGACAGAAGATGTAATAATTTGTGAGTTTTGTGTGGCGAGATTAGTAATCTCACGTAATTTTAGCTGGATCTGTTTTGGGTATCAGACAACAAAGGGTCTGTCAGTATAACTAATAAATTAGTAATGTAAAAGTAGTATCCAGATTTGTGCTAAAAGACATTTTTCTTTTTTTTAGTGCTTGGTGCTGGCACCAACTCGGGAACTGGCCCAACAGGTGCAGCAGGTAGCTGCTGAATATTGTAGAGCATGTCGTTTGAAATCTACTTGTATCTATGGTGGTGCTCCCAAGGGACCACAAATCCGTGATTTGGAAAGAGGTATAAAAAGTTTTTTATACTGTGATACCTCGGTTTTGTTTTGTTTTGTTTTGTTTTGTTTTTTTGCAGTTTTTGGCCAGGGCTGGGCTTGAACCCACCACCTCCAGCATATGGGGTTGGTGCCCTACTCCTTTGAGCCACAGGCACTGCCTGACACCTCTTTTTATACCATGGTAAAAGTTTTTTGTTACTGATGTTTCTAAAAATTGAAGATATCAAGTTATACTCTTACCTTTAATTGAAGGTGTGGAAATCTGTATTGCAACACCTGGGAGGCTGATTGACTTTTTAGAGTGTGGGAAAACCAATCTGAGAAGAACTACCTACCTTGTTCTTGATGAAGCAGATAGAATGCTGGATATGGGCTTTGAACCCCAAATAAGGAAAATAGTGGATCAGATAAGGGTAAGTCTCCCTAAATGTGTTGTCTTTTCAAACTAAATTTTAAATTCACTCTTAAGAGTATAGTGTTGTTTACTCCCCCCCCCCCCCCCCCAAATCTGTTAGCCTGACAGGCAAACCCTAATGTGGAGTGCGACTTGGCCCAAAGAAGTAAGACAGCTTGCTGAGGATTTCCTGAAAGACTATATTCATATAAACATTGGAGCACTAGAACTAAGTGCAAACCACTACATTCTTCAGATTGTGGATGTATGTCATGATGTAGAAAAAGATGAAAAGTAAGTTTTATTAACTCTTTAAAACAACTTTGCTATATGAATTTTGTGCATTACCTTAGGTGATTTCAGTTCTGTTTTTAAAATCAGTCTGG